>JAQQSZ010003117.1:0-14540 GCA_028646595.1 Phalanger gymnotis
GTACCAGGTAGTCTTGATGACAGCTGTTCTATAGTACAGTTTAATATCTGGTATGGCTAGGCCACCTTCTGTAGCATTTCTTTTCATTAATACCCTAGATATTCTAGACCTCTTGTTCTTCCAGATGAATTTCGTTATTATTTTATCCAGCTCTGTAAAATAATTTTTTGGTAGCACAATTGGTATGGCACTGAATAGATAAATTAATTTAGGTAAAATTCTCATTTTTATTATATTAGCTCAGCCTAACCACAAGCAACTAATATTTTCCATTTATTTAGATCTGACTTTATTTGTGTGAAAAGTGTTTTGTAATTATGTTTATATAGGCCCTGGTTTTGTCTTGACAGGTAGACTTCCAAATATTTTACAGTGTATACAGTAACTTTAAATGGAATTTCTCTTTCTATCTCTTGCTGTTGGGCTTTGTTAGTAATGTATAGGACTGCCAAGGATTTATGTGGGTTTATTTTATATCCTGCAACTTTGCTAAAGTTGTTTACTATTTCAAGTAGTTTTTTTAATTGATTCCCTAGGATTCTCTAAGTAAATTGTCATATCATCAGCAAAAAGTGATAATTTAGTTTCTTCTTCGCCTATTCTAATTACTTCAATTTCTTTTTCTTCTCTTATTGCTACAGCTAACATTTCTCGTACCAAGTTTAAAAATAAGGGTGATAGTGGACATCATTTTTCCATCCCTGATATTATTAGGAATTCATCTAGCTTATCCACATTAAAAATAATGCTTGTTGGCAGTTTTAGGTAGATGCTACTTATAATTTTAAAGAAGGCTCCATTTATTCCCATGCCTTTTAGTGTTTTTATAGGAATGGGTGTTGTATTTTGTCAAAGGCTTTTTCTGTATCTATTGAGATGATAATATGGTTGCTGCTAGTTTTGTTGTTGATATGATCAATTATGTTGGTAGTTTTCCCAATATTGAACCAGCATTACATTCCTGGAATAAATCCTACCTGGCCATAGTGCATTATTCCTGTGATAAGTTCCTGCAATCTTTTTGCTAATATTTTATTTAAATTTTTTGCATCAATATTCATTAGGGAAATTGGTCTGTAATTGTTTTATCTGTTTTGACTCTTTTTTGATTTGGCTATTAGTATCATATTTGTGTCATAAAAAGAATTTGGTAGGACTCCACCTATTTTCCCAAATAGTCTATAAAGTATGGGAATTAGTTATTCTTTAAATTTTTGATAGAATTCACATGTAAAATCATCTGGCCCTGGAGATTTTTTCCTAGGGAGTTCGTTGCTGGCTTGCTCAATTTCTTTTTCTGAGATGGGATTTTTAGGTATTTTACTTCCTCTTCCATTACCCTGGGCAATTTGTCCTTGGAAATGTTCATCTATTTCCCTAAGTTTGTCAAATTTATGGGCATAAAATCAGGCAAAATAATTCCTAATTACTGTTTAATTTCCTCTTCATTGGAGGTGAACTCCCATTTTCAATTTTGATGCTGGCAATTTGGTTTTCTTCTTTCTCTTTTTACTCAAATTGACCAAAGGTTTATCACTTCTATTGTTTTTTTTTCCTATAAAACCAGCTCTTAGTTTTATTTATTGATTTAATAGCTATGTTGATTTCAGTTTTATTAATCTCTCCTTTGATTTTCAGTATTTCTAACTTTGTATTTAATTTGTATTTTGAATTTGGTTTTTCTAGCTTTTTCAGTTGCATGTGCAATTTATTAATCTCCTTTTTCTCTATTTTATTTATATAAGCATTTAGAGATATAAACTTCCCCTAAGAATTGCTTTTCTGCATCCCATAAGTTTTAGAATGTTGTCTCATTATTATCATTCTCTTTAATGAAGTTATTAATTGTTTCTATGATTTGTTCTTTGGCCCATTCACTGTTTAGAATTAGATTATTAATTTCCAGTTAATTTTAGTTGTTTTTTTCCATGGTTCTTTATTACAAATAATTTTTATTGCATAATGATGTGAAAAGGATGCTTTCACTACTTCTGCCTTTCTGCACTGGATTATGAGGTTTTTATGCTCTAGTACAAGGTCAATTTTTGAGTATGTGCCATTTACCGTTGAGAAAAAAGGATATTCTTTTTTATCTCCATTGAGTTTTCTCCAGAGGCCGATCATATCTGCCTTTTCTAAAATTCTGTTCTCCTCCTTAAATTCTTTCTTGTTTATTCTGAGGTTAGATTTATCAAGTTCAGAGAGGGGGAGGTTGAGGTCCCCCATTATTATAGTTTTGCTCTCTATTTCTCCCTGTAAATCCCTTAACCTTTCCTCTAAGAACTTGCATGCTATATCACTTGGTGCATATATGTTAAATAATAATATTGCTTCATTGTTTATGGTGCCGTTTAGCAGGATATAATGTCCTTCCTCATCTCTTTTAATTAGATATGTCTTTGTTTTTGCATTGTCTGAGATTAGGATTGCTACCCCTGCTTTTTTTACTGTAGCTGAAAAACGATATGTTCTACTCCAGCCTTTTGCCTTTACCCTGTATGTGTCCCCCTGTTTCAAATGTCTTTCTTGTAAACAGCATATTGTAGGATTATGGTTTTTAATCCATTCTGATATCTGCTTCCTTTTTATGGTAGAGTTCATCCCATTCACATTCACAGTTATGATTACTATCTGTGTATTTTTCTCCATCCTATTTCTCCCCCTGTTTATGCCTTTATTTCTTCCTTATCCCTTCCACTCCTGAACAGAGTTTTGCTTTTGACTGCTGCCTTCCTCAGTTTACCCTCCCTCTTGATTCCCCTCCTTTATCTTACCTTTTTCCCCTTGCTACTTCTTCCCTCCCTTCTGTTCACCCTTTCTCTTTTCTTTCCCCTTTCACCTCCTACTGCCTGTAAGACAAGTTTGATTTCTTTACTTATCAGTGTATATTATTCCCTTTTTGAACCAAATCCAATGAGAGTAAATCTCAAATAATGCTCTTCTGCCTCTCTTTTTCCCTTTACTATAACATGTTTTTGTGCCTCTTCATGTGATGTAATTTACTGGTTTATGCTACTTCCTTACCTCTTCTCCCAGAACCATCCATTAATTATATTTTTATCATATCAGTTATTTCATACTGACACCCAGAGTATACATTCCTTTCAATTGTCATAATAACTGTACTATTCTCAAGATTGACATATATATAAAACAAAATAATCCTATATAAGCATGTAACTAATTTGCATTAGTGATGAACTAGCCCCCCCCCCCGTTTACCTTTATATGTCTGTCTTGAGTTTTGTATTCAAAGATCCAATTTTCTATTGAGCTCTGACCTTTTCATCAGGAAGGTCTGGAATTCCATTATTTCATTGAATGTCTATCTCCTTGCCTGGGAAATTATGCTCAGTTATTCTGGGTGGTTGATCCTTGGTTGTAGTCCAAGCTCCTTTGCCTTTTGGAATATCATATTCCAATTTTTCCTGTCCTTTAATGTAGAAGCTAAAAGGTCATGCATGATCCTGACTGTCATTGTGTTATACTTGAATTATTTCTTTCTAGATGCTTGCAGTATTTTCTCCTTGAACTTGTAGTTCTGGAATTTGGCTATAATATTTCATGAAGTTTTCAATTTGGTATGTCTTTCAGGGGGTGATCAGTGGATTCTGTCGGTGATGATTTTACCCTCTGGTTCTAGGACCTAAGGGTAATTTTCCTTAAGGATTCCTCAGAAGATACTGTCCAGGCTCTTTTTGTCATCATGGCTTTCAGGTAGACCAATGATTCTTAGATTGTCCCTCCTGGATCTATTTTCCAGGTCATTTGTTTTTCCAATCAGATATTTCACATTTGCTTCTATTTTTTTCCTTCTTTAGATTTTGTTTGACTGATGCTTGATATCTCATAGAGTCATTAGCTTCTACTTGCACAATCCTAATTGTAATGTATTGTTTTCTTCTTTTAGCTTCTCTATTTCTTTTTCCATTTGTTTGATTTTACTTTTCACTGAGACATTTTCTCCATTTATATACTGATTCTCCTTTACCATTTTGCCAATTTTACTTTTTAAAGATTTGTTTTTATCAGTGATTTTTTTTTCCATTTTTTCTTTTACTTCCCTACTTTGGTTTTTGAAGTCCTCCTTGAGTTCTTCCAGTAATGCTTTTGGGTCTGGGGCCCAGTTCACTTTCCCTTTTGAGGTTTCAGTTGTGGGTACAGTGCCCATGGTGTCTTCTTCTGAATTGGTGTTTTGATCTTCCCTGTCTCCTCAATAGGAATCAATGGTCTTTGGCTTTTTATTGTGTTTTTTTATGGTGTTTTTTTCTTCCTTTTTTTCTTCCTGGCTTCTGAAGTGGATCTCTGCTTCTGGGGCTCAGGGGTCTCTGTCCCAAGTTTCTTGTGTTGGGAACTGTGGGCCTGCTCATTGGCTTTGTCTGCTATGGCCTCTGTGGTGGAGGAGTGGTCTGACTTCTGGAAATCTCCTCTTCCCCAGGACTACTCTATAGCATGGTGGTCTCAGCTGTTGTCTGTCCTGGTGTCTGATATTTTCCTTGGCTGTGCAAAGGCACATCTGGGGTCCTGGTGTTGCTGTTTAATAGCTCCACCCTCCTGGGGTTCAGTAACTCTCACTGTTCTGCTGAGGCGAGGCCTGATGGAACACTTCTCTTCCTGCAGTTGTCTCATTGCACCACCACAAGAAGTGACCTCTCCCCAACTTCTCTGGCTGACAGGCTACTGAAGCCCCACTCCTGGCTCCTCTGTTTCTCCTGAGGGAGTATTCTCCTGAGGGAGGGAGAGCCAATTTACCTGGCCATCATGGCTCCTGGAAGTTCAAGAATGTGAGTTCCAAACCTTTAGGCTGTGGGTTGCAGGCCTCCAGGGTGTCTCCTCCTGTGGCCACAGGCTCTGCACCACTGTCTCCCATAGCTCTGACAGGCTCTCGTCCTGGGTTGAGAGGCCTGGGGCCTGCCAATGACATTATCAAGTAAATGTATAGATAGAAGACTGGGGACCAGGACATGGCCTTAGGATATACTCACAGTTAGTGGGGCATAGTAGTTATAGGGTATAGCTTTATAATTATATAATATGTAATAGCTGTGGAGCTGGCTATAGAGACTAAGGAACATCCTATCCCAATTGGAAAATATAAATAGCATTCCTAAACTATCTAGATTAGAAAAGAACCAAGGAATAGCAGTGTCATTAAATACCAGGGGAAAAAAGAGAGTATCTATAAGGGCACATGGTTAACAATATCAAATATTGCACACAAATCAAGAAGCATGAGGATTGAGAAAAGGCTATCAGGTTTGCCAGTAGAATGTTGGTGACTTTGGAAAGAACAATTTTGAGTGATAAATTTGGAAACCAGATTCAGAATAGTTGACAAGTAGATTGCCTTCCTGGGATCATTTTTTTAGGGGCTTAAGAATTCCGAAGATGAAAAAAGGGATAGGGGCCAAAGTATTCAGTTCCAATATCTAGATGGATTGATTCACTAGTTAATGACATAAGTTTCTACTTCAAATTTCAGTGAGTTAATCATGGCTCACATGTTCATAGCATTTCATATCATCTAAAGCACTTTACTCACAATAGACTTATGAAGTTGGTAGTGCAAATAAAGGCCAATAAAAAGATTTAAATGTAGTAGGGAAAGTGACTTGCCCAAGGTTAGCACAGCTTGCAAATGAAAGATGAATCTAGTGCTCATTCTGCAACACTTCTGATAACACTCAGAATTGTTGACATCTGTGCCTTTTATAAGTTCTCAAGTTTGTCGTATGTACCTCCTTATTATGGAAACCTCTGGCTCTCTAGCTCCAGTGGTTACATAGGTCTGATAGAAAAGGAGCACATACGTCCAGGAACAAAAACAAAACAAAACAAACAAACTAGAAACAAGCCTAGATGCCAGCTTTCAGATGAACCAGTCTAGACTTAATCTGATCTCTGCTTAATCATCATTTTTCCACTTTCAGTGCACAATATACATTGGTTCCAAAATAACATTTGACCCCAAATTGGCACCTGGGAACATTATCATCTACCACAGTGATGACATAGAGTCCTCTAATCAGAGAATACCAGAATTGGAAGGTACCTTGGAGATATTAAATTCTAACTCCATCATTTTAGAGATGAGGAAAGCAAAATGACTTGCCCTAGAGGAGAGTTTGGTTCAGTAGGAAGAACATTCATTTTGAATTCAGATAACCAGATTCAGACATTAAAATCCTGCCTCTGTCATTGCTACCTATATATGGGACCTTAGGGATATGATGGATCCTGTCTAGGCTTCAAGTTTCTTTAAGTACAAAATGAATATGTTGGACTACATGATCTCTGCTGCTTAAAATTTATGATTCTAAGTGGCAAATCTAGATTCAAAGATGAGAAAACCTTAGAATTATATACCACTCAGTCTTAAATGATCTGTACATATAGACAATGCATTCACTCAGAATATAAAACTCTTTTGAATTATCACATTCCATTGTCTCTAAACAAAATTTGTCTCACTACTAATTGTAGTTCTATCTAAGACTTCATCAATCTCTTTTCCATTATATGGTTCATGTAATTACCTACAGCAGCAATGTGAGTAAGATTATCAGCTTTTTGTTCCGGTTTTTCCCTGAAGACCTAGTGCAGTGCCTACCATTGCAAAAGAAGGTGCTTCCTGAATTTTCCCCAGCTTACACTCCTAGAAATTCATGGTTTCCCTTGCTACACAGAGAGGATCAAGTGAAATTGTTTTTCCTCTTAGCTTATGATAGAATTGAAGGCTTTGGACTCAATTATGTGTAAACAGTTCAGTCAGATATTCCACACAATCCCTCCATGTCTTTTCTGCTTGTCAATGATGGTGTTGCTCATTGTTTTTGTTTATTTTTTTTTGTTTGTGATAAAGTGGGAAAGGTTGGTAGTCTGGCATTGAAATGTAAAGAATCATCTTAATTTTTTTTTTAATTTTTGAGGAGAGGGAACTTACCTTTAACTCTCTCAAAAATCCTCAGAGGACAAAAGAGCAAGTATTGTTTGCCAACTGGCCATGCTTCCTATTTAGGCAGACACTGAGATTCTATTAGGAACCAAGTAGTCATCAGTTCCTGGGCCAGGTTTCTATGGCTACCTGGTCAATATGTGACTGCAGGTGCCTTTCAAGTTTCCTTTTCTCACTAGGAATCCTTCAATGCTTTGAGGTATTATGTGCCCTCTCCTGCTTCCCTAGGTATGTGTAACTTAGTTCTGTAAAGTTCTCAGTTAATCATAAGCCCCTCTGTCTGTATATGTATTTTAGAATTTATAGAACACTTCTACATATGTTACATATGCTACTACCCACAGCTAGTAGGTAGGTTCTAATGAGTGCTAATAAGAAATTTCTAAGAAGAGGTCTCCTTCTTTGAAGTTGTGTTTCATATTCCATTGAGCTAGAGCCAATTACTACATTTTACACAATTATAACTTCAAATAATGTAAATTCAAATAGATGAAATCACTTAAGGGGATTCGTTATTCAATGAAATATTTAACAGTACTTATTAAGCACCTACTATGTGTCAGGCACTGTGTTAAGTTACTGCTGAGACTAGTCAGAAACTCTTTATTTCATGTTTGATTCACTCATTTATTTTCATATATATATATGTATGTATACATATATAGTATTTACTTAGTATCTAATTTTCTCCAAGTTACATGTAAATAACAATTTTTAACAATTGTTTTTAAAATTTTGAATTTCAAATTCTCTCCCTTCATCCCTCCCCATCCCCACATTGAGAAGGCAAGCAATTTCACATAGGTTATATATGTGTAGTCATGCAAAACATATCAATAATAGTCACATGGTGAAAGAAAACATAGATAAAAAACCTCAAGAAAAATAAAGTGAAAAAAAACAGAACAAAGGTTCAATCTGTATTCAGACACCATCAGTTCTTTTTCTGGGGAAGGGCAGCATTTTTCATCCTAAGTGCTTCAGAGTTGTCTTAGACAAATATTGCTAAGAATAGCTAAGTAATTAATAGATGATCATCTTACAATATTGCTGTTACTTTGCACCTAGTACATTTCACTTTGCATCAACCCATGTAAGTATTTCAAGGTTTTTCTGAGAGCATCCTGCTCAACATTTCTTATAGTACAATAGTATTACATCATAATCATATACCACAACTTATTCAGCCATCCCACGCTTGATGTGCATCCCCTCAATTTCTAATTCTTTACCTGCAGAAAAGAGTTTCTGTAAATATTTTTGTATACATAGGTCATTTTACTCTTTGTTTTTTATCTCTTTGGGAATAGAGACCTAGTAGTCAAATTGCTATGTCAAAGGGTATGCTTGGTTTTATAACCCTTTGGCCATAGTTTCAAATTGCTCTATAAAATGGTTTAATCAATTCACAACTCTGACAATAGTACATTAATGTTCCATTTTTTCCCACATCCCTTCCAACATTTGTCATTTACCTTTTTTGTCCTATTATCTAACCAAATAAGTATGAGGTAGCTCTCAGAATTGTTTTAATTTGCACTTGTCCAATCAATACTGAGTTAGAATATTAATTTCATATGGCTATAGATAGCTTTAATTATTATAACTTTTGATCATTTATCAGTTGGAGAATGGCCCTTATTTTTACAACTTTGACACAATTCTCTACATGTTATAGAAATGAGGCCTTTATTGGAGAAATCTGCTTCAAATTTTTTTTCCCATAGTTACTATTCCTAACTGTATTTCTCTCCATCCTACTCTCCCTAGTCCTGTTTATTCTATTCTATCTCTCCTTTCACCCTGTCTGTCCTTCCTCCTTTCCTTTTTTTCCTTCCTCCAATTTGAACTCTCTTTTCTCACACACCCCCTTCTCTTTTTACCTTCTATATCCATCTAGGATAACATAGATTTCTTTCATTTTTTAAAAAAAATGATCTATTTATTTTTAGTTTAAACATTCAGTTCCACAAGATTTTGAGTTTTAAATTTTCTCTGTCTCCTTTCCCTTTCCCCTCTGCAAGACAGCATGAAATCCAACATAAGCTCTGCATATACATTCACATTAAACATGTTTTCACATTATTCATGTTATAAAGAAGTATTAGAACCAATGGGATAAATCACAAGAAAGAAAAAAACAAAACAAAATCAATCAAAAGAAAACAAAAGAGAGAGAACACATAGTATACTTCAATCTTCATTCAGATTCCATAGTTCTTTCCCTGAATGTGAATAGCATTTTCCATCATGAGACTTCTGGAATTGTCTTAGAACCTTGCACTGCTGAGAAGAGCTGTTTATCAAAGTTAGTCATCACACACTGTGGCTATTACAATGTTCTGGTTCTGCTCACCTCACTCAGCATCAGTTCATATAGTCTTTCTAGGTTTTCCCTAAGTCCACCTGCTCATCATTCATATACCATGACTTGTTCAGACATGCCCCAATCGATGGGCATTCCCTCAATTTCCAATTCTTGGCCACCACAAGAAGAACAGCTATAAGTATTTTTGTACATGTGGGTCCTTTTCCCATTTGTATGATCTCTTTGGGATACAGCCATAGAAGTGGCACTGTTGGATCAAGGGTTGTGAACAATTTTTATAGCCCTATGAGCACAGTTCCAAATTGCTCTCCAGGATGATTATATCAGTTCACAACTCCACCAATAATGAATTAGTGTTCCATTTTTCCCACATCTTCTCCAACATTTATGACTTTCCTGTTTTGTCATGTTAGCCAATCTGATAGGTGTGATGTGGTACCCAAGAGCTCTCTTGATTTGCATTTCTCTAATCAATAGTGATTCCTTGCTCTCCCAGTTTACTTATAGTATCCTCCTTTATATCTAAAATGTGAATGCATTTCGGCTTTATTTTGGTATATGGTGTAAGATATTGGTCTATGCCCAGTTTCTGCCATACTATTTTTCCCATTTTCCCCACAGTTTTTGTCAAATAGTGAGTTCTTATCCCAGAAACTGGGGTCTTTGGGTTTATCAAACAGCAGGATTCTATAGTTATTGACTACTATGTCTTGTGTACCTAACCTATTACACTGATTTACCACTCTGTTTCTTAGCCACTACCAAGTAGTTTTGACGTTTGCTGCTTAATAATACAACTTAAGATCTGGTATGTCTAGGTCACCTTCCCTAGCATTTCTTTTCATTAATTCCTTTTATATTCTGGATCTTTTATTCTTCCAGATCAATTTTGCTATCATTTTTTTCTAGCTCTATAAAATATTTTTTGTTAGTTTGATTGGTATGGCACTGAATGAGTTAATTCAGATAGAATTGTCATTTTTATTGTATTAGCTAGGCCTTCCCATGAGCAACTGATGTTTTCCCAATTATTTAGATCTGACTTTATTTATGTGACAAGTGTTTTATAATTGTGTTCACATAGTTCTTGGGTTTGTTTTGGCAGGTAGACCCCCAAATATTTTATAATATCTACTGTAAATTTAAATGGAATTTTTCTACCTTTTGCTGTTCAGCTTTGTTAGTAATACATAGAAATGCAAATTATTTATTTGGGATTATTTTGTATCTTACAACTTTGCTAAAGATGTTTATTATTTCAAGTATGTTTTACTTGATTCTCTAGGATTTTATATGTATATCATCATATCATCTGCAAAGAGTGATAGCTTTGTTTCTTTTTTGCCTATTCTAATTCCTCCAATTTCTTTTTCTTCTCTTATTGCTAAAGCTAATAATAATGGGAGAGGGGAGGATAGTGGTGTTGAATAACAGTGGTGATAATGGACATTCTTGTTTTATTCCTGAAAATAGATTTATAAACCCCATTGCCCATATATCTTATTTCACTGCTACATGTAAAAACAATTTTGACATTAGTTTTTAAGAACTTTGAGTTCTAAATTTTCTCCCTTCCTCCCTCCCCCCTCCACTCTCATTGCAACTTGATATGTTATACCTGTGTAGTCATGCAAAATACTTCCTTAATAGTCATGTCATGAAAGACTAACTACATTTCCCACCATCCTATCCTACCCTCTCCCATTTATTCTATTCTCCCTGGAGACCTTCAAGTGAAAACAAAGATGACCACTTCATCCACCAATCACCCACTGAAAGAGATCTCAAAATGAAAACTCCCTGGAATATTATGGCCAAATTACTGAGCCCTCAGGTCAAGAAGAAAACATTGTAAATAGCCAGAAAACAAGTATCATAGAATCACAGTCAAAAAATTACGAGATTTAGCACCTTCTGCATTAAAAGATTGAAGGGCTTGGAATATGACATTCCAGAGGGTAAACGAGCTAGGATTACAACCAAGAATCACTTACCCAGCAAAATTGAGTATAATGCTTTAGGGGAAAGAGTGGTCATTCATTGAGAAAGAGGACTTTCAATAATTTTTAATGAAAAGACCAGAGCTGAATAGAAAATTTGATTTTCACATACTAGCCTCAAGAAAAGCATAGAAAGGTAAATAGAAAAGGGAAATTATAAGGGATTCGATAAGCTTAAACTGCAAACATTCCTACGTGTGAAGATAACACTTGTAACTCCTAAGAACTTTCTTATTCTTAAGGCAGATAGGAGTTTATATAGACAGAGGACAAAGGTGTGATTTAGATATGAAGGGAAGATATCTATAAAAATAAAATTAAGGAGTGAGAAATGAATGTACTGGGAGAAAGAGGAAGGAAGAGGTAGAATGGGAATAACATCTCACATAAAAGAGGTAGGAAAAAGCTTTTACAGTGGAGGAGAAGAGGAGGAAGGTTAGAGAGACTGAGTGAACCTTCTTTTCATTGAATTAGCTCAGAGAGGGAATAACACACACTCAACTGCACATAGAAATCAATCTTACCACACAGGAAAGTAGGAGAGTAAGGAGGAAAGAGAACTAGGGCAAGAGAAGGGAGGGCACATTGAGTGAGGGAGTACTCAGAAGCAAAACACTTTTGAGGAGGGACAAGGTGATAGAAAATAGAAAATAGAATAAATTGGGGGGAATAGTATGGAGGGAAATATATCTAGCAATAGTAACAATAAAAAAAAATTGAAGCAAGTTTTTTCTTTTAAAAGCCCCCTTTCTCATACATATAGAAAACTGAGTCAAATTTATAAAAAAATAAGTCATTCCCCAATTGATAAATGATATGAATAGTTTTCAGAAGTAATCAAAACTATCTATAGTCATATAAAAATGCTCTAAGTCACTATTAATTTGAGAAATGCAAATTAAAACAACTCTGGGGTACTACCTCATACCTATTACATTGGTTAATAGGAGAGAAAAGGAAAGCAACAAATGTGGGAGGGGATGTGGGAAAAATGAGATATCATGGCACTATTGGTAGAGTTGTGAACTGATTCAACCTTTCTGTAGAGCAATTTGTAAATTTGCCCAAAAGGCTATAAAACCATGCATACCCTTTGACATAGCAATACCACTACAAGGTCTGTATCCCAAAAGAGATGAAAAACAAAAAGGAAAAGGACCTATGTGTACAAAAATATCTAAAGCAGTTCTTTTCTGGTGGCAAAGAATTGGAAATTGAGGGGATGCCCATCAATTGGGAAATGGATGAACAAATTTTGCTATTTGATTACGATGAAATACTATTGTGCTACAAGAAATGATGAGCAGGATGCTCTAAGAAAAACCTGTGTTGATGAAAAGTAAAAGTACTGGGTACAAAGTAACAGCAATATTGTAAGATGATAAGTTGTGAATGACTTAGCTATTCTCAGCAATACAATGATCTAAGACAATTCTGAAGGACTTAGGATGAAAAATGCTGTTCATCCCCAGAGAAAGATATGAAGGTGTCTGAATGCAGATCGAAGCATGATTTTTTCTTACTTTTTTTTCTTGAGTTCTTTTTGTCTGTTTTCTTTCATAACATGATTTTATGAAACGTTTTGCATGACTACACATGTATAACCTATATCAAAATGTTTGCCTTCTCAGCGAAGAGGGTTGGGGAAGGAGAAAGGGGGAGAATTTGGAAGTAAAAGTTTTAAAAATGAATGGTAAAATTATTTTTAAATGTAATTGGGCAAAGATGAAAAACTAAATAAATAAAAGGATGACCACTTCTGGCAATTTTAGATGCAACTTGGACAAGAGCGTTTCTGAGGACCTTTCCAACTCTGAGATTATATCATACTGTGGATTCTAGATTCCTTGAAGGAGAAATAGTATGCTCAGCTGAAATGTCCCTGCTAACAGCAAAAGTTTCATTTTATTGACTATCAGCTATAAGATAGATTTATGCACAATAAAATCCTATGCTTGACAGTATTTTATTGCTCTATATTTCAATTTCTATGGAAAGCTGATAATTCTTCTCCATAGACTATTCTTTTACAAATGTATTTCATCAGTGATAAGAGAGAAAGAGGGAATGAAAAGGAGAAAGGGTGGTTGTGAGTCTATATCAGCTTTAGAGAGTACTTATCATTTTATTTTCTATATTTAAAGTTAATAGAGCCTTGGTGAATGAAATTTACTTGACAGAACTTAGGGAAGGCTCTTGGTATGTGTATGTACATCACATTCCAAGAGTTTATTCTAGAGAGCTTTATAAGCAGGGGTGGTTTAGTGCATTGGCAGAATTAATAGTTACCTAAATAATAGAATCTGAGGGGTGCCAAGGAATTCCACTGCCCAAAGCTGATGCCTCAAGCTCTACCATTAGGGACTGAATCCTTTGGGGAAAAGTATTGACTTCATTTCATTGTAGTTCTATTTTTAAGTGTTGATAACTTTTTTTTTTAACTTCATCTTCATTTCCAAATGTATCTGTACCTTCCCATTCCTCCCAGGGAGTCAATCTTTCCTTGTAACAGAATATTTAATAAGGAAAAAAGTTCAGCAAAGCATCTCAGAGAATCTTATAATTGTAAGGGACCATAAAGGATATCTTGTCCAATCCTCAACCTGGGCAGCAATCTTCTCTCCAGCATCCATAACAAGTGTATCACCAGCTTCAGCATGAAAACTTCAGTGATGAGAGAGTGACTGCTTCATAAAATTCTAATTATTGAGAAATTCTTTTTGACATCAGCCTCCCTGTAATGGAATCCTATTTGTCCTCTCTAGCAGAAGCTTCCTCTATGATATCCATTATCTCACTAATCTTGGATCTTTCCATGTCTATCTCCGTTTCCCTGCTGCCTAACAAAAAATACATATATCTCATCCTATAAAAAATCCCTCCCTTGGGGGCAGGGGCCAAGATGGTGGCTGGGAAGCAGTGACTGGCATGAGCTCCCCACCAAGTCCCTCCAAAAACCCATAAAAAATGGCTCTGAACCAATTCTAGAGCTGCAGAACCCACAAAGTGGCAAAGAGAAGCAGGGCTCCAGGGCAGCCTGGATGGTCTCTGGGTAAAGATGGTCTGTCCCACAGGGACCTCCCAGCCCCCAGCCGAGGGGAGCGGAGCTGAGCCCAGAGCACAGGGCGCAAACAGACCAGACACGGACCTACCAGACCAGAAGACGAGTGGAGAGTGTCCTGGCATCCTGAATTACTGAGCTGTGGCATCTACCAGACTTCTCAACCCACAAAGAGCAAAGACAACAGAGAAGGTT
>JAQQSZ010003118.1:0-14540 GCA_028646595.1 Phalanger gymnotis
TCTATTTGAGGAGGCGATCTGTGGATTCTTTCAATTTCTATTTTACTCTCTGGTTCTAGGATATCAGGGCAGTTCTCCTTGATAATTTCTTGAAAGATGATATCTAGGCTCTTTTTTTGATCATGGCTTTCAAGTAGTCCAATAATTTTTAAATTATCTCTCCTGGATCTATTCTCCATGAGATATTTCACATTGTCTTCCATTTTTTCATTCCTTTGGTTCTGTTTAATAATATCTTGATTTCTCATCAAGTCACTAGCTTCCACTTGCTCCAATCTAATTTTTAAGGTAGTATTTTCTTCAGTGGTCTTTTGGACATCCTTTTCCATTTGGCTAATTCTGCCTTTCAAGACGTTCTTCTCCTCATTGTCTTTTTGGAGCTATCTTTTAAGGTGTTATTTTCTTCAGTATTTTTTGGGTCTCCTTTAGCAAGTTATTGACTTGTTTTTCAAGGTTTTCTCACGTCACTCTTATTTCTCTTCCCAAATTTTCCTCTACTTCTCTAACTTGCTTTTCCAAATCCTTTTTGAGCTCTTCTTCTGGCTGTATGTTTTGGTCTTCTTTGTCACCAAAGAAAGATTCCAAAGTCTGAGTCTGAATCTGAGTGTGTTTTCACTGCTTGGCCAAATTCCCAGCCAACTACTTGACCCTTGAGTTTTTCAGCAGGGTATGACTGCTTATAGACTAAAAAGTTCTATGTTCCAAGCCTGGGGGGCTGCACTGTTGTTTTCAGAGGTCAATGGAGCTAGGATTAAAACCAAGAATCACCTACCCAGCAAAACTGAGTATCATGCTCTAAGGCAAAATATGGAAATATCTGAGTGAGCCAATACCAAGGCCATTCAATGGCTAAGCAGATCACTTGTTTCTGAAGGCCCTTGTCAGCCACTGAGGAAGAAGGAAGGAGCCACACCCTGGGGCCAGGATCACTGCCCCTGTACATTCTCCAACCTCCCCCATCATAGAGCTCAGGAAACAGGGATGGGGAGAGGAATGGTCCTAACCCTGTCTTCTTTAAGAGACTGGAATTGGAGGCCTCCTTGACGCATGGTCCTACTAGTCATTTGCAGAAGTGACTCCCAGCCCACACTCAGTCACCAGGTATTTTCTCTGCCAATTAATTCTTTTTTGTCCTAACCTGTGACTTTGCCCTGGTATAGGGAACTCCCTGGTATAAAAACTCCTTTTTTATGGTCAAGCAGGCTATAATTTATGGTTTTGAAGAATTGACTAAGGTTACAGAAGGGTTAAGTGACTTTCCCATGGTCACACAGCTAGTGTGTATCAGAGAAAAGACTTGAATCAAGGTCTCCCTAACTCCAAGGCCAGCCATCTATTCCCTATGTTGTACTGCCCCCTTTGCCTCTAATAATCATCTAATAAATCAGTGCCTCTCCCCCCACCATCAATGATAGCCATTACTGATGAGGACCACTGCTGCTGATGTCACTGCCCTGGTCTCACCTACAACTGTGGCTACTCACTGGATTGTGTCAGAGAAATGAAGGAGTAAAGGGGCTTGCAGGAGCTTCCCAGGACCTGGAGGGCCTCTTTCGTGATGAGTCCCTTCTAAATCTGGCACCAATGCCTCTCAGGGACTCTGCTGAAAGGCAACAGAATAGTGTGGCCTTAATCACCTACTGCCCTGGATTTATGATCTCTTTTATCATATGACCTTCTAGATGGCCATTCTCATTGTCCCCCTTTGTATCAAAGGTACCACCATTCTTCCAGTTACCTGCATTTATGACTTTGAAGTCATCATCAACTCTTCTCTCTCCCCACCTCTATTCCCTAAATCTAATCCATTGCCAAGTCTTGTCGATTGTACCTCCACAACATTGTTTTCATCCATATCCTTCTCTCTACACACAGTCATTGTCCTAATTCAGGACATCATCTCCTCTCCTCTGGTCTACTGCAATAGCCCCCTGATCAATTTCTCTGTTCCCAGCTCCTTCTACCCTTTCCAATCCATTCTCCATAATGCTGCCAATTCCTAAAGGACAGGTTTGACCATGTCACTCCCTTTCTCAAGATGCTTCAGCGATTCCCTCTTGCCTCTAGGATAAAATACAAACTCTTCTCCATTCACAACTGGGGTTCAACCTATCTTCTAACAGGTAGTTTACATATTATTTGTACTTCCCAAACTGGCATACTCAGTTGTTTCCCACATATGACATTTTATATCCTGTCTCTGTGTCTTTGTAAAGGCCATCCCTATACCTGCACTGCTACACCATTAATTCTTGGGACTCCTAGTTCCATTCTAGGTTCAGCTCAAGAGCCGACTCACACAAATGAGCATTTTTTATTTCCTCAGTTGTTACTGAACACACACACACACACACACAAACTTTGTATACAGTTGGTATTTACTCATCAGTGTACTTCTTGTACCCCCCACTCATATCCCTACAGAAAGTAAGACCCTTGAGGTTAAAAGCTATTCCCTTTTTGTCCTTGTATTCCCAACACCTAGTGCATAGTAGGTAATGAATGCTTGCTGAATTAAATCAAATCCAATCTCTTTCCCAGTCCTGATCATCTAAATACTCTGATAAATTGATAATTCCTTTGTCCCACATCTAGTGAACTGCCCCTTCCTGCCTCCCAAGTTGAAGTTAGTCATTATCTGCAGAGACAAAAAATGTCTTACTTCCTCTGTCTGTACTTTCATCTCTATCCAGCATAGTCCACCTCTCCCTAGTCAATTTCCACTTTGTCTGCTGGGTCCTCTGCCCTGTGAGAAAAACTTTGCGAACTGACAAACTTCCCAAATGAAGATCTTGCTTCCAAAATATGTGAAGAGCAAGCAGAATTTTGCAATGACCTTCAAAGTCCATTATCTTTTTGCAAGAGCCAGTAATTGATACCCACCTTCTAAGTGCAAGCCGCTCTCCCTCCTGGATGAGAAGGTAGAGGAAGAATGTGTCTCTATGTTATTAGAAAGAAGTGTTCCTTTAAAAAAATGGAAGAACTTGACAGTAAATGATACAGATATCTGTTAGACCTCTCTGCAAGAGGTAGAACAAGTGATCATTTCTTGGTTTAAATTAATGATCATTTCATCCTTGAAAGAGTAGAACAAATGAAAGGAATTGCTACTCCAGACCTCCTCATCAACAAAGAGGCACTGGTTGCTGAAGGTGAAATAATGGGGACTTGGGTGATAATTGACCTTAGAATTTGCAATAAAGAAGAGTCTGGCATGACTCTGACTTTGGGGAAGAGCTGATCTCAAAGAGCATAGAAAAAGAATAGGTAAAAACGATTCCATGGTCTAGATAGATATCTACAGGAAATCAGGACAGGAGGGATGGGGTGGTCTCAATAACGAAATTCTGATGATGCAAAGAAATACAGCTCAGATGACAGGGGAAAATGGAATTACCTAAAAAGTTCCATGCGTATGCACAGGGAATTGACTAACCTCTGTAGATACCCGATACGGAAAACATATAGATCTTTCCTATAATCCTTGCTACTCCTATGACAAGAAAAACAAACTCGCCTACATTGACTACCTATATGTATAAATCCTTTTAATACAGAAAAAGGATTAAGAGAACTTATATAGTCCACTCCGATAGAATGGAAAGCAGCAATTGAGGATGCAATTCCTAAGATTTCATGTTTAAATGTGTCCAGATCTACAGAAGGGCCAACAGCAAGGGTGATGGATGTGAGTTCTCAAGTCATTGACCATGCCCAGATCAGGACAATTGATCTTTATAGTTTCTACTTCTTTAAGAATGCCAGTCTTTTATAGGAGTCATGTGTGATCCTGTTGCACCCAGATAGTGACCATCAGAAGTTTTTATAAATATATAGCCTGCTGCCTACACTAGGTGATATAAGGTACAGTGCACTGGAATAGGGGTCATAATACATAAGTTCTCCACTTACATTAATGGGGATAAAAAGTGGTATTTTCCCACAGAAGGAATGTTGCTTATCTGGTGGAGCAAGTCCAGTAGAACAGTGTTTTATGGTTGACTAAGCCAATGACAGCATTGCTTCCCATCACACACTGAACAAATGGTGTCATGTCTAGCAGGTGCTGAGATGTCACCAGGTCAAACAGGAAGTCAATGACAGTGTGAAGGTATTCTATGCAGTTGAGTTCAGGGGCCAGTTTGTCCAATAGGTATTGCTTCTTTGCATCCCTTCTTTTTGGTCTCTCTAAGTTAACTATTCCCTTCTCATCATGTGAACACATTATTCTAAACTTGTCATCAGTGAATGCAGGAGTTACATCTGGGGAAATTATGCATGGAGGTTGTCTTTTTTTAGATGTAAAGCACATCTTATAAGCTGACCTTACATTTCTTTGGTGGTGTATTCATCCTTGACTATTCTTGGAGTAAATGACATCTTAGTTCCGTCCTGTAGATATATCCTTTTCTGTGCAGACACCTACAATCATCAAATGAGCACTATAGATGAATTGAGTGGTGGCTAAGTACAGTTTTACTACTAGTCTCAGATTTGCAGAAGCAGAAAGATGTCTTGTAGTGTTGGTGCATCACTGCCCATATATCAGAGTGGTTGGGTCCATGGTACCACCATGCACTGCAAGGATCATTATGGAACTCATCTACTTGAGTGCTTCCAGCATGAGGAATTTCAGGGGTATATAGAAAATCACAGTTTTGAAATGCCCCCCAGGATGTTGTGACATCAATCCTGCAGCGGTGTTTGACTTTGGCATCAAGTGGGTCAGTTTTTTGATTAGCAATTGTAACTTTGCATGTGATGTCAACTTCTCTATCTGAAAGCCTCTGAAACCTGTAGGCCATTACATTCAGTGTGGAACTTGTATAGCATAACTTTTGCATTAAAGCTATGACCAAGGGCTATCATCATTCTCAAGAAGAGGAGCCACGGGGTAACAGTTGAAAATTTGGAGATATCCAGGTACATTCTTGCCAGAGATTGGGGGTGCATGGCTGGCCTTTGTGAATACAAAAGAAGATAACATAAAACTAACTAGCTTATTTTCAATAGCTTTTACATGTTTGTGTAGAGAGTTAAGAAGCTTTAGTGTAGTTTCCACAAGTTAGCTTCTGATGAGCTTCTCTTTCTTTCTCTGAGTTCAACCTGTCCACTAACTTCTTTAATATGCTCTCCAGAGTAGTCCCCTCTCCTTCTGCCTCTGTGTCTGCCACCTCCCCACAAGCCTGTGCTTGTTTCACAGTGACTTGAATGGTCTCTGTACTTAGTCCTACCCACATCTCCTCTGCTGGCATTCTACTTCCTCCTGCCTATGTTGCTCATCCTGAGTTTTTCCCTCTGTATCCTCTTCTCATGAGCTAGTTGAGCCTGATTCTTCTTCCTCAGTTGAGGAAGTTTTGGCTTGCCCTTTCTTAACATAAGAATCTGCCGAAATTTCCAGTTCTCTGGGAGGAAGTGGATGTGACATGGTTGTCTAACCACTAGAGATGAATATAAAAGATGGATTCAAGGATTGGTAAGAGATCATGAATACAAGCACCTGGTATTGTCTTTTAAGAACAGTGTCAAGAGAATAAAATATCAATGCCCTCTGATCCAGAAATCTCTTTGCTTAGTGTATACCCTTAATAGGTCAAAGATAAAAAAAAAAGTCCCATGTACATCTAATTATTTATGGAAACACTTTTTTTGTATTAGCTAAGAATTAGAAACAAAGTCGATTGCCTGGATTGAGGAATAGCTAAAGAGAGTGTGGTACATGAATGTAATGTAAGAAAGAATATGATGAATCTAGAGAAGCATGGGAAGACTTATATGAACTGATGCAAAGGGAAGCAAGCAGAACCAAGAATAAATATATATAACATGACTATAATAATGTAAAAAGTAAAATTGAAGCTGGATGCTATGTAATTATAATTATCAAGCTTGGCCCTGAAGAAGGGAAGAAAAATGCACCTCCATCCATTCTTTGCTAAGGTAAGGGACCCTGAGGTTACAAAGCATCACATGTACAATCAGACTCAAATGCTATGTTGGTTAGCTTTGCTGAATTTTTTTCCTCTCTTTTTAAATCTTTGTTACAGGGGATGGCTTGCTGTATAGGATATAGAGTGGGATATATGGGATATGAAGGTAATATAAAAGCAAAAGATGCTCAGTTATGAGACCTAAAGTTCATAATGAACTGATATCATATAGAAATCTCAAAGATATCTTTTTGTGGCTAAATACAAGAAAAGCGTAAGGGAAGGAACAGAGGACCATTGCTTAGGGTGAAATGGATAATCATAACAGGAAGAACAACTTTTTTTTCTTTTTCTTTTTCTGCTCAACTTTTTTTTTTTGCTTCTATTCTACTAATGAAAATAAACTGGAAAGAATGGAATGTATGTGGTTATCAAAGAGCTGAAATATCTTAAATAGGTCTAGAATTACTAAAATGGTACCTGACTACTCTTAAGAAATTTCAAGTCAACAGGCCCAGACAAAGTATTTCCCGGGGTCCTTAAAGCACTTCCAGATGGGATAGCCAAACCACTTTCAGTGATCTTTAAAAAACCATGGAGAGCACGAGAAATATCCCAAGATCAAGAAGTGCAGATGCTTTTCTGATTCTGATTGTCACAAGTGGGAAGAGAATGGACCCTGCAAGCTCTAGGCCTGACTAGGGGGGTGGGGTTGTCAGAGCTGGGTGAGAGAGAAGCACAGTCCTGCACGGAGCCTGCAGCAGCAGCAGCAGCTGCTGGGGCTATAAGCCCACAGATGGAATATTTGAAAATCACCTTATTTAAACTTCTGGGAGCCAACATGGCAGAGTAAATAGTAAATCACTTTCACCCTCCCTTGTTGACCTTTAAAAACCCAAAGAATACTCCCCCAGGAAAAAATCCTGGAATAGTGGAGCCAGCAGAAAAATAGGGCATGGAAGTCTTTTAGCTCAGGAAGCTAGAGGGATTAATGGGAAAGGTCCCTCTTGCTGTGGCTGAAGGGAACCAGCACAGGATGGGAGACGTCCCAGCAAGACAGCAGCAAGCCCCACCTCAGCATACCAGCAGGAGATCCTGAGCCCCAGGGGGGTGGAGCTGACAAATGCCAACACCAGGACCCTAGGCATGCCTTCTCATAGCCAGCGGCATAGGCAGACACCAGTGCAGACCTGCATAAACCAGTGGCTAAGTCTATTCAGTCTAAAGAACAGCCCTAGGGGAGGAGGAGAACTCCAGTGGTCACACTACCCCTCCCTTACACCTCACACAGCAAGCTTCAGTGTAACCCCGTGGAAATGCAGAAAGACCTCACTTGGCCTCAGCACACACCAGCCAGCTCCAGCTGAGCATCAGGTAAGCTACATTATATAGCTTCCAGTTGCCAGAATCAGAGACCACAGCACACAAAGCCAGTAACCAGGCCCCCAGCCCAAAGCACAAGAAGCGTGGGACAGAGCCCCCTGTGCCCCAGAAGCAGAGATCCACTTTAAAAGCAAGGAAAAGTCAATCACCATGAGGAAAAAACAAATTAGAAAAGCAAAGACCATAGATTCTCACTATAGGGACAGGGAAAATCAAAATACAAATTCAGAAGAGGACAGCATTGACACTATACCCACATCCGAAACCTCAAAAGTGAATATGAACTGGAATCAAGCTCAAAAAGCATTCTTGAAAGAGCTCAAGAAGGATTTGAAAAGTCAAATTAGAGAGGTAGAAGAAAAATTAATCAATTCTTTTAAAAATACAATTGACAAAATAAAATCACTGAAGAAAACAACTCCTTAAAATGTAAAATTGGCCAAATGGATGAGGAGGTACAAAACCTCTCTGGAGAAAACAATTCCTTAAAAAGTAAAATTAGATAAATGGAAAAGGAGGCAAAAAGCTAACTGAAGAAAATAATTAATTAAAAATTATAATTGGGCAAGTAAAAGCTAATGACTTTTTGAGGCATCAAGAATCAACCAAATGAAATCAAGCACAATGGAAAATTTAATCTTCAAATACAAAACTCGAAAAATGCATAAAAGGTAAACTGGAAAAAAGGGGAAAATAATGTTACTCAATAAGGGCAAACTGTTTACATCCCTACATGGGAGCATGATACTTGCAAATCTTGAGAACTGTATCTTTATTACAACATTTAAAAGGGATATACATAGAGGGTGTGGGTATAAATTAACTGATGTGATGATAAAAAACCTAAGGGGGGCAAAGGGCAAAATTGTAATGGGAGAAAAAGAAAGGAGACAGAAAAAGGTAAATTATATCACATGAAGAGTCACAAAGCCATATTATAGTAGATGGCAAGAAGGGAGGGAGAAGAGCAGTGTGTGAGCTTTGCTCTCATCAGGTTTCATTCAAGGAGGCAATTCTGTTAAAGTACAGAAATCACACTTTCCCTATAGGCAGTAGGAGGGGAAAAGGGAAAAAAGGGAGGGGTGATTAGAAGGGAGGGAAGAAGTAATAAAATAAAAGGGAAAGAAAAGGGAGGGAGACTTGATAGAAGGAGGGAAGATTGAGGGAGGTGGTAGTCAAAAGCAAAACTCTTTTGATGAGGGAAAAGGAGAAGGGAAAAATAAAAGCATAAATGGGGGGGACAGGACGGAGAGAAAGACGCAGATAGTAATCATAACTGTGAATATGAATGGGATGAACTCTCCCATACAACAGAAGCAGATAGCAGAATGGATTAAAAACCATAATCCTACAATATGTTGTTTACAAGAAATATATTTGAAATAGGGGGGGAGTAGAATACATTATGCTTCAGTTGAAGTTAAAAAAGCAGAGGTAGTAGTCCTAATCTCAGACAAAGGAAAAGCAACAATAGATCCAATCAAAAGAGATAAGGAAGGAAACTATATCCTGCTAAAAGGCACCACAGACAATGAAGTAATATTATTACTAAACATACATGAAATTAAGAAAACTATTGAGGGGGATAGAGCCAAGATGGCAGCTTGAAAACAGGGACTCACTTAAGCTCTCCCCCAAATCCCTCCAAACACCTTTAAAAATGACTAAACAAATTCTAGACCTACAGAACCCACAAAATAACAGAAGGAAACAAGATTCCAGCACAAGACAGCCTGGATGGTTGCTGGGAAGGGTCTATCACACCATGTTGGTAGTGGAGCACAGCCCAGCGTGGGCCATGCCAGGACAGACCAGGCATGCAGTGGGCCAGTCTGAGCAGACCTCAGGGCCCTGAATCACTAAGCTGTGGCAATTACCAGACTGCTCAACCCACAAACAGCAAAGACAACAGATTAGGTCAGTGGGAAAACTGCTGGATCTGGGTGAGAAAAGTTCATGGTCTAGCCCCAGCCCAAGGGGCAGTGGAGGTGGCTGCAGCAGCAGCAGCAGCAGCAGGAGGATCCAGGAGCTACTTCCAGAGCTCCAGGACCACACAGTGGGAGGAATCAAGCAGCTGATTATAGAAGGAGTACAGGGATCCCTTTGTTGGTGAGAGCCCAGGTTCTCTTACTTTGCCCTGCTTGGATCTGGGTCTCAGTCCTGGGTGGCTGTTCTTAGGGCAGGAGGAGCCCTACTGTGGCAGAGCTTAATAGTGGCTGTGGAGAGGGAGTCCTCCTGGGAGTTACACGGCAGAAAGGAGTGCCTGCACTCACAGATCAGAACACAGGCCAGGAGAGGAGTATCATACCAACTCAGGATAAAACAGTAAAACAATAAAACAGCAGCACAAAACCCCTGGAGCTTGGGATAAAGCACTCTCCACTCTGAAAGTAGTCATAACCTGACAAAAAAAGCTCAAAATTCAAGTAAATGGCTGGGGAAATGAGCAACCAGTGTAAAAAGACTCAGATTATAGAATCTTTCTTTGGTGACAAGAAGATCAAAACATACAGCCAAAAAAAGACAACAAAGTCAAAGAGCCTACATCAAAAGACTCCAAGAAAAATATGAACTGGTCTCAGGCCATGGAAGAGCTCAAAAAGGATTTGGAAAAGCAAGTAAGAGAAGTAGAGGAAAAATTGGGAAGAGAAATGAGAGTGATGCAAGAAAATCATGAAAAACAAGTCAATGACTTGCTAAAGGAGACCCCAAAAAAATACTGAAGAAAATAACACCTTAAAGAATAGACTAATTCAAATTGGAAAAGAGCTCCAAAAAGCCAATGAGGAGAAGAATGCCTTGAAAGGCAGAATTAGCCAAATGGAAAAAGAGGTCCAAAAGATCACTGAAGAAAATACCATCTTAAAAATTAGAATGGGCCAAGTGGAAGATAGTGACCTTGTGAGAAATAAAAAAAAATTATAAAACAGAATCAAAAGAATAAAAAAAATGGAAGACAAAGTGAAATATCTCATTGGAAAAAACACTGACATGAAAAATAGATCCAGGAGAGCTAATTTTAAAAAAAATTGTTGGAGTACCTGAAAGCCATGATCAAAAAAAGAGCCTAGACATCATGTTTCAAGAATTTATCAAGGAAAACTGCCCTGATATTCTAGAGCCAGAGGGTAAAATAGAAATTGAAAGAATCCACTGATTGCCTCTTGAAAAAGATCTCAAAAAGAAAAGTCCTGGGAATATTGTAGCCAAATTCCAGAGTTTCCGGGTCAAGGAGAAACTACTGCAAGCAGCCAGAAAGAAACAATTTGAGCACTGTGGAAACACAATCAAGATAACACAAAATCTAGCAGCTTCTACATTAAGGGATTGAAGGGCTTGGAATATAACATTCCAGAGGTCAAAGGAGCTAGGATTAAAACCATATATCACCTATCTGGCAAAACTGAGTATTATAACTCCAGGGCAAAATGGGGCCTTTCAATAAAAGAGGACTTTCAAACATTCTCAATGAAAAGACCAGAGCTGAACAGAAAATTTGACTTTCAAATACAAGAATCAAGAGAAGCATGAAAAGGTAAACAGGAAAGAGAAATCATAAGGGACTTACTAAAGTTCAACTGTTTTATTTACATTCCTACATGGAAAGATGATATTTGTAACTCAGGAGACCTTTCTCAGTATTAGGGTAGTTGAAGGGAATATATATATAAATAGATAGATAGATAGATATATAGACAGAGGCTACAGGGTGAGTTGAATATGAAGGAATGATATCTTTAAAAAATGAAATTAAGGGGCGGGAGAATATATTGGGAGAAGTAGAAATGGAGAGATAGAATGCGGAAAATTAATCTCACATAAAAGTGGCGAGAAAAAGCAGTTCTGTTGGAAGTGAAGAGGGGGCAGGTGAAGGGGAATGAGTGAATCTTTCTCTCACCGTATTTGACTTAAGGAGGAAATAACATACACATTCAATTGGGTATCTTAAACCTACAGGACAGTAGGGGGGAGGGGGAAAGAGAGGGGGGATGATAGAAGGGAGGACAGATTGGGGGAGGAGGTAGTCAAAAGCAAACACTTTCAAAAAGGGACAGGGTCAAGGGAGAAAATTGAATAAAGGGGGACAGGATAGGATGGGGGGAAATATATAGTCTTTCCCAACATGACTATTATGGAAGCGTTTTACTTAACAATACATGTGTGGCCTATGTTGAATTGCTTTCCTTCTCAAGGAGGGTGGTTGGGGAGGGAAGAAGGGAGAGAATTTGGAACTCAAAGTTCTAAAACTAAATGTTCAAAAAAAAAAAGGTTTTTAAACACAAATGGGAAATAAGATATACAGGCAATGGGGTATGGAAATCTATTTTACCTTACAAGAAAGTCAGGGGAAAGGGGATGGGGGGAATGGGGTCACAGCATGGAAGGTAGACTGGGGAAAAGGGCAATAAGTATATAGGGTGGGGGGAAGAGTAGAAATGGGGAGAAAATTTGTAACTCCAAATCTTGTGGAAATCAATGTTGAAAACTAAAAATATTAAACAAAAAAATCTTTAAAGAAAATTATTGAACTACTAAAACTAAGAGCTGGTTTTATGAAAAAACCAATAAAACTGATAAACCTTTGATTAATTTGATTTTAAAAAAAGGAAACCAAATTACCAGTATCAAAAATGAAAATAGGGAATTCACCACCAATGAAAAGGAAATTAAAACAATAATTAGGAATTATTTTGCCCAACTATATGCCCATAAATACAACAATCTTAGTGAAGTAGATGAATATTTACAAAAATATAGATCACCCACACTAATAATACTATAATATAATATAATAATATATATATTATATAATATTATATATATAACATATATATAATATTATATAATATATAATAAAATAATATAATAATACTAATAAAATACTTAAATAACCCCATGTCAGAAAAAGAAACTGAAGAAGCCATCGATGAACTCCCTAGGAAAAGATCTCCAGGGCCAGATGGATTCACAAACAAATTCTATCAAACATTTAAAGAACAATTCCAATACCATATTCCAAGACTATTTGGAAAACTGACAAAGGAGTCCTACCAAATTCTTTTTGTGATACAAATATGGTATTGATATCTAAACCAGGAAGAGCCAAAACAGAGAAAGAAAATTATATACCAATTTCCCTAATGAATATAGATACAAAAATTTAAATAAAATATTTGCAAAAAGATTACAGCAACTTATCATGAGAATAATACACTTTGAGGGGGTGGAGTCAAGATGGCGGCTGGAAAGCAGGGACTTGCTAAAGCTGTCCCCCAAATCCCTCCAAACGCCTATAAAAAATTACTATGAACAAATTCTAGAGCTGCAAAACCCACAATATAGCAAAGGGAAACAAGCGTCCAGCCCAAGAGAGCCTGAATGGTCGCTGGGAAGGGTCTATCGCACAGTGCTGGGAGTGGAGCACAGCCCAGCATGGGCCATGCCAGGACAGACCACACCAGGAGTCACCAGGCCAGAACAGGACTTAGGGCCATGAATCATTGAGCTGTGGCAGTTACCAGACTTCTCAATCCACAAACGTCAAAGAGCAAGTTAGTGGGCAACTGCGGGGTCAAGGTGAGAGCGGTCCAGCCTCATCCTTGGGGGTGGTGGAGGTGGTGCAACGGTGGCTGTGGCAGCAGCAGGAAGCTCCTGAGGCTGCTTCCAGAGCTCCAACGTCAGCTGCTTCCCGAAGTCCCTGGCTCACAAGGTGAGAGGAATCTAGCAGCAGATCAGAGCAGGAGTGCAAGAAGGGCTTTGTGGGCACAGAGGCAGGTTCTCCTGCTGTGCCCTGCTTTGTTCTGGATTGTAGTCCTGGTTGGCGGTTCTTGGGGGAGGAGGAGCACTGCTGTGACAGCCTGTGGTGATGGTGCCATAGAGGTAGCTCTGAAAACAGCAGTGCTTGGACCCTAATGCTTAAGACAAATTACTCTCTACTTTACGAGCAGTCATATCCTGACAAAAAGCTCAAGGGTCAAGTAGTTGGCTGAGAACATGAACAGGCAGTAAAAAAGGAACTCAGACTCACACTCAAACTCTAGGTTACTTTTTTGGTGAAAAAGAAGATCAAAACATACAGCCAGAAGAAGTCAACAAAGTCAAAGAGCCTACCCAGCAAAACTGAGTATAATGCTCCAATGCAAAATATGGATTTTCAAGATAGAGGACTTTTAAGCTTTCTCAATGAAAAGACCAGAGCTGAATAGAAAATTTGACTTTCAAATACAAGAATCAAGAGACGCATGAAAAGGTAAACAAGAAAGAGAATTCATAAGGGACTTACTAAAGTTGAACTGTTTTGTTTATATTCCTACATGGAAAGGTGATGTGTGTAATTCCTGAGACCTTTCTCAGAAGGGAATATACATATAATATATAGACAGAGGGCACAGGGTGAGTTGAATATGAAGGGATGATATCTAAAACAATAGAATCAAATCAAGGGATGAGAGAGGAATGTATTGAGAGAGGAAGAAAGGGAGAGATAGAATGGGATAAATTATCTCACATAAAAGTGGCAAGAAAAAGCAGTTCTGTTGGAAGAGAAGAGGGGGCAGGTGAGAGGGAATGAATGAATCTTGCTCTCATTGTATTTGACTTGAGGAAGGAATAACATACACACTCAAATGGGTATCTTACTCCACAGGAAAGTAAGGGGAAGGGGATGCAAAAGGGGGGACGATAGAAGGGAGGGCAGATAGGGGGAGGAGGTAATCAAAAGCAAACACTTTTGAAAAGGGACAATGTCAAAGGACAAAATTGAATAAAGGGAGACAGGATAGGATAGAAGGAAATATAATTAGCCTTTAACAACATGAGTATTGTGGAAGTGTTTTACATAATGATACATGTGTGACCTATGTTGAATTGCTTGCCTTCCTAGGGAGGGTGGGTGGCAAGGGAAGAGGGGAGAGAATTTGGAACTCAAAGTTTTTTTTTAATTTTTTTAAATTTATTGTTAATATGTTTAGTTTTCAGCACTGATTTTCACAGGCGTTTGAATTACAAATTTTCTCCTCATTTCCACCCCCCCCACTCCAAGATGGCGTATACTCTGGCTGCCCTGTTCCCCAGTGTGCCCTCGCCTCCATCACCCCACTCCCCTCTATCCCCTTTTCCCTTCCTTTCTTGTAGGGCAAGATAAATCTCTATGCCCCATTGCCTGTGCATCTTATTTTCTAGTTGCATGAAAAAAAAAACCTTTTTTACTTTTGAACATCTATTTTT
>JAQQSZ010003119.1:0-14540 GCA_028646595.1 Phalanger gymnotis
TCTCCTGTATCTATTTTCCAGGTCATTGTTTTTTCCAATGAGATATTTCACATTGTCTTCCATTTTTTCATTCCTTTGGTTCTGTTTTATAATATCTTGATTTCTCATTGTCATTAGTTTCCACTTGCTCCAATCTCGTTTTTAAGGTAGTATTTTCTTCAGTGGTCTTTTGGATCTCCTTTTCCATCTGGCTAATCCTGCCTTTCAAGGCATTCTTCTCCTCATTGGCTTTTTGGAGCTCTATTGCCATTTGAATTAGTCTATTTTTTAAGGTGTTGTTTTCTTCAGTATATTTTTCAGTATTTTTTTGGGTCTCCTTTAGTCAGTCATTGACTTGTTTTTCATAGTTTTCTTGCATCACTCTCATTTCTCTTCCCAATTTTTCCTCTACTTCTCTAACTTGCTTTTCCAAATCCTTTTTGAGCTCTTTCATGGCCTGAGATCAGTGCATGTTTTTCTTGGAGGCTTTTGTTGTAGACTCTTTGACTTTCTTGACTTCTTCTGGCTGTATGTTTTGGCCTTCTTTGTCACCAAAGATAGATTCCAAAGTCTGAGACTGAATCTGGGTGTGTTTTCACTGCCTGGTCATGTTCCCAGCCAACTTACTTGACCCTTGAGTTTTTCAGTGGGGTGTGACTGCTTGTAGACTAAAGAGTTCTGTGTTCCAGGTTTGGGAGGCTGTGCCAGCTCTGCTACACCAGCACTCCTCCTTCCCCAAGAACCCCCAACCAAGACTGGACTTAGATCTTCAGCAGGCTCTTCACTCCTGCTCTGATCAGCTACTTAATTCCTCCCACCAGGTGGGCCTGGGGCCAGAAGCAACTGCAGCTGTAGTTCTGTAGTTGCCCCACCTCCACTGCCTGGGGGCAGTGGCTGAACCAAGAACTCCTTCTTACACTCTGTCCCCAGCAGCTTTTCCCTCTAACCTACTGTGTTGTCTTTGGTGTTTGTGGTTTAAGAAGTCTGGTTATTGCTTCAGCTCACTGATTCAGTGCGCTAGGGCACGCTCCGCCAGGCTCCTGGTCTGGTTGGTCCACGCCACCAACGCTGGGCTCTGCTCTGCTCCCCTCCGCTCCCAGCTCCGTGCGGGATAGACCTTACCCAATGACCATCTAGGCTGTCCTGGGCTAGAGCTCTGCTTCCCTCCACTATTTTGTGGGTTCTGCAGTTCTAGAATTGGTTCAGAGCCATTTTTTATAGGTTTTTGGAGGGACTTGGTGGGGAGCTCACGCTAGTCCCTGCTTTCCAGCCGCCATCTTGGCTCTGCCCCCTGCTTTTCAGACATTTTACTAGCTGTATGACCCTGGGCAAGTCACTTAACTCTGTTTACTTCAGTTTCCTCATCTTTAAAATGGGCATACTGTAGTACCTTGCTCCCAGGGTTGTTGTGAAGCTCAGGTGAGATAATATTCGTAAAGTATCTGGCACATAGTCACTTAACAAATATTTGCTTCTTTCCCTTCCTTCTAGACTTCTTAAGTACATGAACTTCATTATGGCAAATAGTCTCCATTTTCTCTGCTTTCATTCATTCATTAAAAAAAAAATAGAAATCTTTGACCATCTTTCCCCTTCCATTAGACATTTACTAGCTGTGTGATCCTGGATAAATCATTTCACCTTTTCATGCTTCAGATTCTTGGTCCTTTCCAGCTCTGAATCTGGGAGCCTATGATCCTATGAAATGTTATCCAATCAATCAAACATTTATTAATCACCTACTATGTGTCAAGATCTTTGCTACGTGGTGGGGAAATGACAAAAATGAGACGGTTCTTGCCCTTGAGGAGCTTATATTCCACCAGGGGATAAGTACATGCACGTACCTATACAAGGATGTGCTGGTAAGTGTTTAACAACCCTACCTCCTCCCCCCACAAATGTTCACACAACACACTTTCAAGTTTATTCTGTATTAACTTTTCCTCCATCATTTTCCTAAGTCTAGACAATCAACTGAACAATAAATCAAGCCAAGGTGTATATGCTCACCCTGAAAAATGAATGATCAACCCTGGCAGACTGTTAGACTGGCTCTAGCACACTCCTTCCCCTACACATGAAATATAAACAAAATAAATACAAGGAAACTTTTTGGTGGTGGCAGTAGCAGCTGGAGAGATTGCTTTACTCGTATATTGTAATTTTTTTTCTAAAATAAAAATTTAAACTTGTGTTCATAGAGACACTTAAGTTTGTCTTTAGAATATAGCCAAAGATAATGAGATAAGGTCATTATTTTCATTTGAGGCAGTTTGGTGAAATAAAAGAGAGCTTGGTATAGTGGACTTGGAATCAGGAAGAGAATGAATTCTGCCTCGGATACTTATTGTGTGACTTAGGGCAAAGCACTTAAACTCTATGGACCTCAGTTTCCTCACCTATAAAAAGAAGGGGCTAAACTCAATGACCTTTAAGGTCCCTTTCAGCTCTCAATGAAAAGGAGACTACAACAGTATTAATTCACTGGATTTTCTCATACCTCAGTTTCCTAATCTGTACAACAGGAAGTTGAGTTAGATGGTCTCTAATCCTTCTAGGTACCTTCCAATTCTTTTTCAAAGTTAAGATTCTTTCAACTTAGTAACAATTGATTTTCAAGCTTTCCTTTACCTCAGTTTCTCTAACTACAGCACTGGCCTGAGGGCTCTCTCTTTTCCAGTGGCTCCAGTGGGGACAGGTACTAGGAAATTCCTAGGTAAAGAAGCTTGCTCTACCAAGGCAAGTTGGCACCTTCCCTCCAAGGGTGACTAATTGACTTGTTTGAGATCACAAAGCCAGTATGTGTCAGTGGCAAAACTTGAACCCACTTTCCCCTGGCTTTAAGGCTAGCCTTCTATGGATTAAGATGTGGTCAGCAATGGGTCCTTTAGACCCAGTACTTACCAAGGTGCCTCTTAATGGCTCAGGAGAGAAGCTAAATGCTTTTTACTTTTCTACAGGGTAGACATACAGAAATAGTGGTCTTCTACTCTAGAAAGCTAGCTCTTCACCCTAGCTTGATGGACATTTATTTAGCCTGCTTTCTGACAGTTGTCCAATCATTCCTATTACATTCATTTGTGTCAGGATTAAAAAATAACACAAATGTCTTTGGAGTGGAGAAAAGAAGGTTTTAGTTCTTCTTCCCCTGAATAGATCAATTTTCTTCTCCTTCCAAATAACTAAACTATTATGATGTCTGCAAAACTCTTCTCTCATCAAGGCTTTGTTCTTTAGACCCAATACTTTCCTTTTTTTAGGTGAAGTTAGTTAAGATGGGAAAAAAAAATTTGTCTTTCTTTGGCATTGGTCTGGAACAAAAAGAACTGGGAGAAGTATGTATTCCTTTTATGTTCCTTCTAAACTTACTTTACAGAGATGCATTGTGTTTGCTGACCACATCTTAAATTCCTTCTCCTAGCTGATCGTATTGCTGTCACTGAACTGAAAACATGAGAACCCTCTGCATTTCTAACTTCTTTCCCACAGTGAACTGTATGGGAAGTTGGTCAAATAGAGTATAGCAGAGCATTCCTTGGCCCTAGGAAGAATCATGTCTCAATGCTTTAGTTCTTTTTCAATGTGACCCTTTCCTACCTTTTCAGTTTTCTAATATCTTCCTCCCCTCTGCATATTCTGAGGTCCAGTGACACTGGCTTCCTTCCTATTCCTCACACAAGACATTCCATCTCCCAACTCCAAACATTTTCACTGGCTGTCTGTCCCTCATGCCTGGAGCTCTCTCCCTCCTCATTTCCAACTCCTGGTTTCCCTGACTTCTTTCAAACCTTATCTAAAATCTCTTCCTCTGCAAGAAAGCTTTTCCAGACCCTTTTAATCTTAGTGACTTCTCTTGGAGACAATCTCTAATTTATCCTGAATATATCTTGTTTGTACATGGTTGTTTGCACGTTGACTCTACCATTAGACTGTGAATTCTTTAAGAGCAGGCATTTAACCTCCCCCCTTTGCATCCTCAGTGCGTAGTACTGTGGTTAGCATACGCTATGTGCCATAATACTTGCTAACAGTCAAGATCATAACTCTGATTAACCTTTTTGCCCTTCAGGTATTTCACATGCCTCAAACTCTTAATGTTAAATCACTATACTGGTCCCTTTAATATTCTTTGCTGGTATTTTTTAAAGTGAAGGTCATAGTGTCATTTGTTTCTAATACAGATATAGGCTGGAAATATAAGAATCTTCCCATCACCACTCATCACTGTTCTCCAGTTCTCATTTTTAATTTTCATGGATTTATTAGTGTAATGAATTTTCAGAGAATGTAATTGTTTTACTAGAAGGGGAAGTATTAGTCCCATGGATTAAAAAAAACAGCATAAAAAGGAAAATTTCCATTAAGGCAATGCATAAAATTATAAATAGTTGATCGATAACTTCTATTTGTCAATAGTAATTTATGTATTTCTTTAAAAATGTTCCCAACATATTGACTTTGACCAATAAGCAGAGGTCTGCTTAAGAATCAATGGGAGCTTTGCTGAGTAAGGAGGCCTGACTTTGCCTATTTAAGCTTATTGTAATGTCCCATTACTTTCTGATCACTATAAAACTTTTAGCATGTGTTTTACCAAGCCAAATTGTACTGTTGGCAATTTAAGTTGCACTTAAGCAGTGATAAATTCACCATAGAGCTGGCCTTGCTATTTAAAGTACATTTATCAATTAAAAATGTGTATTCTATGCATTATTTGACATAACTATTCAGGGATATTCGAAGTCTGTGTTTACTCTAGCATAACTTTCTTTGGTTTGGCAATACAACCAAATAGAACATTGATAAGGAAGTCAGCAGGATATGAGCTTTATCACCATCTTGCTGTACGACCTTGGGCAACTAACATTTCAATACTCATTTTCCTCATGTGTAAAATGAGGCAATTGGACTAAATGATGTCTGAGGTCTCTTCCAAATGTAAGACTCTATGACTCCATAACAGGATTCAAATGTTGGAAAAATGATATTGAATTCTTAGATCAAGGTGTGTAAAAAAGCAAAAAAATATTGGGGTGGGGGAGATGTGTGCTTTGATAATTTTATTCCTCTGTTGTTATTGGATTATATTGTTAATGTGCCCACATCTTTCTGCTGCTTTCAAAATGAGGTTACATTTCAAAATTCCAACTTTGATTGTAAAATCAGTGGTGGGATTCTGCCAGTTTGCACCAGTTTTGCAGAACTGATACCTACTTTGATGTTGAGTTCTGTGAACTGGTTGTTAAAATGACACTTGTAATCAGGGTTCTCTCTAAGGTGGGCGCCTGGGCAGCTGCCCAATGCGGAAATCACAAATATATATATTCCCTTCCCCGCCCCCCCACCCCCACCCCAAGGCGGTGCTATGTCCAGGATGGAGGCACTGGAGAAAGCGGGAATGCAGTAATGAGGTGCCAGCACAAGATGAAAAGAGGAAGGGAAAGGGAAACCCAGGCCCAGGATAGGAGGGCAGAAGCTGCTGCTTCTGGGGGTGAGGGGGGAAATGAAGGCGGGTGATAGCAGCAGCAGAAGCTTCCAAGGGCTTAGACCCTCCACCCTCTCCTGCTCCCTCAACCTCCATCTGCTCTGAATGAATCACCTGCCAACCCACAGCTTCAGGGGCCAGCAGGGAAGCTAGGAAGCTAGGGGCTGGGACCCAGTCTTTTAGCATAAAGGTGAGAAAACGCAAGCAGTTACTTTGGGCTTCCTCCCAGGATCTTCTGTCTCCTGTCTCCTGCCTGCTTGCCACTCCTACTGTGCCTAGCGTGAGGAGGCAGAAGGCGCTGATGGTGGAAGCCACCCAACACATGGCTCCTCCCCCCCCTTCCCTGATCACCATTACCCTCTGGCCCTTACACACCTGGCCTGGCCCTTACTGACCCTCCTCCCTCCACCAGCATCCTCTCCCCTTCTTATAATCAGCCTGCCCCTTTCTCCCTGGGCCTGAGCCCTGACCAGAGCTGGTCCCAACTGATCCTGATGATTGAGGGACTCTTGTGTCATGGAAATAAAGGATGCCAAGGGCTCAGAGGGAGTGTTCCTCAAAAAGTCAGATTGTACTTGGTGCCTCAGACTTGGCCTTTTAGTGTAACTAAAGCCGTTCAAGAGAAACTCTGACTTTTTCCCTGGCCCTGAGCTCACCTTAGTCGTGATGTCTCCAGATCTCAGGATGGTGTTGGCTGACTCTTGGGAGAAGCTGGGCTGTGAGTCCATAGATACAACAACCCCATGTATACAACCCAACACAAGACCATTTTTCTGAGCTGGTCCAGTGCCTTATCACAAACACGCTCACACACACACACATTCATACACATTCACCAACATTCACTCACACAATTATACACATTAATACACACTCACAAATACACATCCACACAGTCACAGACTCATATATATATACACATATGTTCACTTACACACTCATACACATTCACACACACACTCATAGACTATACATATTCTCATACACATACACACATTCATACACATTCACCAACATTTCATTCAATGGTCATTAGGGTCGTTAATTTATTTGAATCCCACCACTGTGTAAAACATAATTATAAAGTCCCTCATGTTGGAGTTCAGGATGGTTGGGTGATAGTGGGGGCCTCCAGCCAGCTGTCAGTCCCGTTTAACTTTACTGCTAGCTCATGTCATTCTGGAGGACCAGAGATTAGATGCCTTGAAGGACTTATCCCTTTCATTGCTGGAACTTCTGCCCTGGGGCCCCAGTGTCCAGATTGGTGAGTCTCACATGGCTCATTTAATCTAAACTGGTCCTGGCCATGTTTTATTTTAATCCTCCAGCTACCTTCTTGCTGTCTGCCCTGCCACAACTTGAGTATGCTCCATGCCTCTCTCCCCATTGCTTTCTAGTTCTGCAACCATAATAAAGTATCAAAAATGCCATTTCTACTAGAAAGGCATGCATCAACCTGCTCTCTGATAGCTCCATTTATCATTCCTGTAACTTTCCAACCAAAATATCCCTCCCTGGACACCATTCCCTTTTATATGTTATCTCTCCCTATTAGAATAGAAGTTCTTTGAAGGGTATACCACATCAGATTTTGTATTTGTATCTCCAGGGCTTAGCACAGTACTTATCTTATAGTAAGCACTTAAAAATCCCTTTTTTCACTCGTTCAGCCATTCCTTTTTCCAAGAAATAATTATTTCTGAATCGTTTTTCAGAGTTGGAAAATAAAGTTTAAATAAATAATCCATCAAGCCTTTAAATCATTAATAACTATTTGTACAACACAATGGGCACAAAAATGAGACCAACAAAAATATCCTTTGGCTAGAATGAGCCCTTAAAGGAGAAAACAAAATATAATTTATGCACACATTTTGAAAACTGCTCAATAACTCTTATACATTTGAAAATTTACAAAATTCTTGGTAGAATTCTGCAGAGGAGTAGATTTTTCTATAACATAGAAGGATGTTTTGGCATAAATCACAAAAATTAATTATCCTGATGTTTAGAAATTTGGATATTTGACATGAATGCAAACAAAATATCTGTAGAATGCAATTTTTTTCACTTTTAACTAAACATTTTAATATTTGATGGAGTTTTGACTTAATAGATTTTCCTTCCATTTTGGTGTGTAGTCCAATTCTTATTGTCTTTAAATCTTTCTAGGATGAAGTAAATTTGTAGTTATATTCTGTACAGTGAATCCCCTTATCTGAAGTAAACTTTGAGCTTTTCACATAAGTATACAAGTATAAATAGCATGAAAGACTATAAATAAACTAATTTTCTCCTGGTTCCAGGGCAACATTTTTAAAAATAAATTTTTAGTTTTTGTCTTTTTTCATAATTATAATTTGCTCCATTATATTTTCCCTTCCTCTTCCAGAAAGCCATCCCATTTAATGTTTATTGTATTTCAAGACAAAAATTAAAAAAAGAAGAGGAAGACAAATCAACTAATCAACATTAAAAAAGTCTGAAAATATGTCCAATCTGTATAATACTTGTTGACCTCCTGCTTCTGCAAAGGGGTGAGATAAGGGTCTCTTCTCATATCTCTTCTTTTGGCAATTTAAGTTGCTCTTAAGCAGCGATAAATTCACCATAGAGCTGGCCTTGCTATTTAAAGTGTATTTATCACTTGTTTGTATGCTTGTTCTTTATAATTTTCCAGTGAGAGATTATTGCTGTTTAGGGGATCCCTTCATTCACTCACTCACTCACTCACAAGCATTGATTATATGTAAGACAAGGTGCTACATACTGGAGATTGAAAGCAAATCAAAAACTAGCCCCCTCCCCCCCAAGGAGTTTACATTCTAATTGTAGGGGTTACACAATGTTTATACAACAAGATAATTTGAGGAGGGAGAAAGTACAACTCTAGTGTTCCATAATAAAGGCTACATGAGATGGCACCTGATTTAGGCCTTGCAGGAACCCAGGAATTGTAAGAGGCAAAGGAGAGGAGGAAGTGAATTCCAGGAAAAAGATGCAAAGGCACTGAAGGCAGGATGTGGAATGCTGAATTTGGGAAATAACAAAAAGGCTCGTTTGTCTAGATTGCAAGGTACCTGAAGGGGAGTGGTGTGAAAAAAAAGCATGGAAAGATGAGTGGGGACCAGGACTTTAAATGCCAAGCTGAAGTGTTTGTGGTTTACCCTATGAGAGAATCTTAGTGAGACTTGTGCAGTTATGTGGATCATGAATTGCAGAAGGAATATAGTAGAAGCCGGAAGACCTAATGATTATAATGCTAATAATAATAATAGCTAAGATAAGGTTTGCAAAGTGCTTTACAAAGACTATCTCATTTTAACTTCATGGCTACCCTGGGAATTTGTTGCTATTTTTACCTTTATTTTGTAGATGAGGAAATTGATGCAGACAGAGGTTTTTGCAATAGTTCAGATATTTATCCATTTAATCTCTAAGCTAGTGCTCTAGTTCAGTGGGCCCTGCTAGAATTTTACTAAGGGACATATTAAAACATATGCAGTACTTAGACTGAATGCCTCCTTACAATATTGCAATTTTCCTGACTCCAACTCCCCAGCCTCCTATGGAGCTATGCATGAGGAAGCATTAAGGTGGTTAAGGTTTCTTTTTTCCTGTGTATCCCTGATATTCATTTAATCCTTTTTTTACACCTGCATAAAAATATCAAAGTCAGGAAGACTTTAAGGGGATGAGAGAGTGTAATTTGCCCATAGTTTGCATCTCCCTAGGGATTTTGGTTTAAAAGCCTGGATATGTATTTACAAATAATTTGCATAAACATATATATTGAGCACATAGTAAATATTTAATAAATGCTTTTTAATTCATTCAGTCATTTGTTCATTCGTCCATTATAGGCTATGTAGTTAATTTTCAGGGAAATACAAGATACAGCGTTAATTTGATTTAAAGTATAATTTTTGGACTTTCCCCCCATTATTTTATTTCCTAAATATTATATTGGTTCAAATCTCCTAGATTACAAGTGATGGCAATGAAGGATCTGAAACTCTGAAAACTCTTAGAAATCTTAGAAATCTTTTAGTCAATACATCTTTAGCTTAGCATAGAATTTGGTGTAAAATGGGTCTTGTTTAAGGTCCCAGAAAGAATTGAGTTACTAGAAGGACTTCATTTCATAATATGGCATCACCTATATTGTAGCCTAAAGATATTGCCTATGCCATGTAGCACTTACCTATAGTAAGCACTTAATAAATGCTGTTGACTAATTGTTGACTGCCTGCCAAATAAACATACTGGCTTGTCAAATAGGATAAGTTGGCATTGTTTAAGAATATCTGTGTAGTGATGTGTGTTGCAGTGGATAGAGCACCAGGGCCTGGAGTCAGGAAGATCTGCCTTCCAATCTGAACTCAGACACTTCCTAGCTATGTGACCTTGGGCAAGTCACTTAACCTTCTTTGCTTCAGTTTCTGGATCTGTAAAGTAAGCTGGAGAAGGAAATGGCAAACCACTCCAGTATCTCAGCCAAAGAAAACCCCAAATGGGGTCATGAAGAGTTTGATGAGACTGAAAGGACTGAACAACAATGATGATCTCTGAAATGAGTTGGAAGCTGTTGTCAGTAAATCAATAGTACTGACATCTGTATGGCCACATATGGTTGTAAAAGCGGTACCAACTGGGAGAATCAGATGAAGTACTGATTCCTATAGAGACCCAGAAGCCCTTGCTTTTTGACCTTTGGGGCACAGTGCTGGGGGCTCTGAGAAAAGTTCATATTGAGATTATTCCACCCCTTTTAGTAGAATGATTACAAGATTTTGTTCTTCAGAGTTGTCACTTAAGCTTTTTTTCTTTCTTTTTTTTCTTTTTGGTCACAAAGGACTAGGTCTTTTGTGCCATTTGCTTTATTGTCTTTTGTGTTACTGGATCATGAGGGTGATTGAGTCTAAGATTCATCATGATCAACAGCTCGTGCTTTAACTTCAGTTAGAATGGGAAGTTGAGTATAGTAATTCCTGACATTTATATGGCAGTTTAAAGTTTGCAAAGCACTTTATTTTTGGCCACAGTGACTCATAGGACCATTTACATATATTTTCCTGTTTGAGTCTTATGACAATCATGCGGGGGTAGGTTCTATTCTTTTCTTCATTTTACACAAGGAAAGGGAAACAACACTGACTCTGATGTCAGAGAACCTGAGTTCAAATCTCACCTCTAATGCTTACTACCTATGTGACTGTGGGTAAATCATTTCATCTCCCTGGGCCTCAAGGCTTCCTCACCTGGAACAAGAGGTGATTGGACTAGATCAGGGGTGGGGAACCTGCAGCCACGTGTGGCCTCCAGGCCGCAGGTTCCTCCCTTCCAGTTCTGGTTTATGATCCTGTGAGGCTTGGGACTTGCTCATGGTCTCATAGCTAGAAAATGTTGAGAGCAGGATTCAAATCCAGGTCTTTCTTGACTCCAAGTCTACTGTTCTTTTCACTCTCTCAGAATGCTGCCCCTACCATCAACTAATGCAAAAAGTAAGAAGTATTTAAGTAATAGATACTTAAATACCTATGTTCACTTTACAAGGAAAAGCTTCTTTATTCTAATGAGTACTTTTGGTGTATGAGGTGGGAGTGTGAAATTCATCATCAAACCTATGGAGGTTATTGTCGTATCTTGATATTTATTTAGGTGTAGTGTGGTTTAGTGGGAAAAGTGCTGTACTTGGAGTGAAGGAGATGGGTTCAAATTCTGCTTCTGATAGTGGCTCTGTGGCTGAGGGCAAGTTGATTAATCTCTTAGAGCTTTAATTTCCTCCTCTTTTTTCCATATGAGGAAAATACTCTCTGTAGTAAATACCACAGGATCAAATAAGCTAACATATACAAAATGCTTTGCAAACCTCAAAGTACTATACCAGGCATCCCAAAAGCCTCAGTGCAGTTTAGAATTCCAATAGCTTTAAACTTCACTGATTTGGGGGCACCCTGTATATATTCTTGTTATTATCACTACTTCATAAGGCTTTTGCGAATCTTGAATGAAATGTATATAAATTGTGTCGTAAGCCTTAAAGTGCTGTATAAATTTTTCCTCCTCAGAGCCAAAATTTATCAAACCTTATCAAGAGTGGAGAAGGTATTCTACTTGTTTTGAAACAAGATAAAAGAAAGATTGTTTCCCTTCAGAAAGAATGCAATATTATAATTTGTTCATTTGTTTCAGTTGTGTCTGGCTCTCTCTGTGACCCTATTTGGGGTTTTCTTGGCAAAGATGCTGGCATGGTTTGCCATTTCTTTCTCCGGGCCATTTTTACACATGAGGAAACTAAGGCAAATAGGGTAAAGTGACTTGCCCAGGGTCACACAGCTAGTAAGTGTCTGTGGCCAGATTTCAACTTAGGTCTTTTTTTTTACTCCAAGCCCTGCACTCTAGCCACTGTGCCACCTAGCTGCCCAGGACACTATAATAAAGGATAGCTTACTAGCTTACCACTCTGAGCCCATATTAATGTTTCCCCAAACAACTAGTTATAGACTTCAATCAGTAATCTAATTATTAAAAAAAACTCTTAATAACAGTAACAACAAGTAATAGGTATACTAGTAATAATAGTAATAAGCTTTTATATAGCATCTAATGTCAGCTAGGCACTGTGCTAAGCTTTTACAAATATTCTTTCATTTGACCCTCACAATACCCATGGTGGGGAGGTTCTATTATGATCCCCATCTTACGCTTGAGGAAATTGAGGCAAACCCATGTTAAAGGACTTGGCCCAAGTTACACAGCTTTTAAGTGTCTGAAGTGGAATTTGAACACAGGTCTTTCTGATTCCAGGCTCAATGCTGTATCCACTCTGCCACCTAGTGGCTATCTGTATGTTTGGGATTATATAAACTACCCAGATTTCAAACTAAATTTTTCAATTTTTTCATCTAGTTTGGATAATACTTGTTTTTTTTTTAAAAAAAATTCCACCAAAAGAACATTGTGAAATGACATACATTTCTCTGATAACTATGAAGCAGGGATTTTCTGGCCCATTTTCATATTGGGACCATACTGGTGATCCTGATATATTTTCATCATATGGTTCCTGTAAGACCTCCTCAAATCAAATTGTTTCTTCAGCACATGTCACTACCGGAAACATATTGCAGCTTGCTTGAACCCAACAGGTGTCTTTCCATTATTATCTGGGATGTTGATAACTTTGAATCCTTGGAGACTGTGCTGACTCAAATTCATGAACATGTATGATTTTAATCATTTAATTGGAAAAAAAAGTGAGCTGGTCATATGGGGAGAGCAGAATAGCAGAAAAATGGAAAGTTTATGTACCCACAAAATCAATCAACCAAAAAATTTTTATTAGAGGAAAGCAAGGATGTGGAACAAGCTTGAACTAGCTTGCTATAGTTTATTAAACTTTTAGCATGAACATTTACAACTTGGAAATCAGCAAATGCTACAAATCAGGGCTTAACTTATTGATTGTCTGGACTTCAGAAAGTGCTAGAGAAATGTTAATAACAATGCATATTAGACTTAAAAGTGTGTCTTTATTGCAGAGAGTTGGTTAAAAAATTACCAGCATGCTGGAGGAAGGCCTCTAATATGTTGAGTAAATCCTTTGAGGAAGATTGATGTTGAGAATAGCACAGGATAAGAAGGCACAGATGGGTTGGGCTCTGAACTGATAAAGGGAAGATATACATTGATGAGATTACAGTCCCACTAATGTATCAAAATACTTGTGGTCCTGAGTGTTTTCTAGTTTAATTTTAAATTTTGCTGGTAGATTAAGGAGTAAAAATACTCAGGAGAAATAGGATTAGTATGAAATAATACTGTAGGGATTTCTCCTTCAACAAAGTAAATATGAAATGAAGAGCTTGACCGGAAAACCAAACTTTAAATGTTCCTTCTCTTTCCTTAGTTTTCCTGACCTTCAAAAGGCCTCAGTAAAACAGTGCTTTCCGAACTTTATGTATTCATTTATGGGATTACAAAGGATATCATTGATATTAAAATCTCCCCCCCCCCTCTCTGACTTGCTTGGATTCTATTACTCATTATTTTTTTCAGCCATATAAACTTTTAGAATGGATAATGAAATTACACATATAAGAATATTTGAGATCTTTGGAATAAAAATACCAGAGAAATATAAAGTATCATTCCAATAACATTTTTGAAGGTCCATTTTGGCCACTAGATGGCAGGCATGTTATATAGAATTGGACCCAGTAGGCTCAGTTTTATTTATTTATAAATTTTTATTTTTTAAAAAAATTGTTCCTTAATACAGCAGGTAGTCCTGGGTGGGTTACTAACTTGTATGTCAGGTCTTTGGTGTGTTAGTAGCTGTGTGATATATGTAATGTTTTACAGTGTGAGATTACGTTGGTCAGGACCACACTGGAGTCCAGTGTGATGCAATAGAGGAACCACTGGACCTAGAGTCAGAAGATCTCAGTTTGAGCTTTTGCTCAACTATGTCTGGTTGAGTGATCTTGGATATGCTATTTATTCTTACTGGGCCTTAATTTACTCATCTGTAAAATGAGGAAGTTAGGCTAAAATGACTTCTGAGTTGAATCAAGCTCTCAATCTATAATTCTATGATCTAGCAATTTTAACTTAGGCAAGTAATTTTATCTCTCTCACTCAGTTTTCCCATGTGTAAAATGAGGCTATTAATACTTAATCTATCTACCTCACAGAGGATCCAATAAAATAATGCATAGCTAGATCTTTATGACTAGAAAGTGCCATGTACATGTAGACTATTATCATGATTATTTCTCTGTGAAATCGCTTGTTTGATGCCGTATTATAATGTGGAGATGATCTTGGCCAGTAGATCAGAAATTGTAGCAGGTCCTCCCAAATTAGAAAGGCTTCATGTATGGGCCTGGCAATGGATTGTGTGTTTGGCCCCCTGGGATCAACCTGGACAAGTTCACAGTAGAAAGTTATCTATGAGGTAATGCATATTTTTGTTCATAGTGACTAACAAAACTACCTATTAAGGAATAGAGACTCTCTGATCTTTGTCAGTGTAGGTATTACTACATGGATGAAAAGACATTTTTAT
>JAQQSZ010003120.1:0-14539 GCA_028646595.1 Phalanger gymnotis
TAAACCAGGAAAAAGGACAGTGTTGCCAATGTTGAGAAAGTTGTGGAGTGGAATTTATCGAGGTGACCTCAATTTTCTCATTGAAGTAAGAAATTAAATCATCTGAAAAAAAAGAAATTAAATCATCTGCTGTATGTCTATGCATATGTTCACAGTCTCTCATCAGTGAATGTGAGTGCTTGAAAGTGGTGGTAAAAGAGAAATTGTGTGTTTTAGGACTCAGGAAAAGGTTTGGAACATTCTTTGTCAAGGATGCCAGGTGGCTTGAGTCAGGGATAGTAAGTTCCTTGAAGGTGGAGACTGTTGCATTTTCATCTCTGTTGGGACCAGACTTGTGATTCATTGATACAAGGAATTCCCATGAGGAACCTCTGTTTCCCAGCCCAGGATAGCACCTTTCTATCACTTATATTCTTATCAAGGACACTTAGAGATTAAGTGGCTTGCCCAAGTTAAGCCAGTATGGGTTAAAGGTGGAACTCGAACCTAGCTCTTCCTGACTTCCAAGCCATCCACTCCACAATTTCTGTTATGTAGTAGGTGCTTAATAAACACTTGATAATAACTGATTGGTTAGGTCAAAAGAGTTGCTGACCAGCTAGTATCCAGCTGATATTATGATGAACCACCAATCAGTTCAATTTTGTTGCTTTCCCTAGCAATGGTCCGTAACAAAGAGTATTAGGTAGGGTTACCTAAAGTTGAGGACTAACAGGTAAAGAAAATATTAATTCTTGGTAAGAAGACAATGGAAGCCAGTTAGGAGACTGCTCTGACTGTAGGAAAGGATAAGGGAATCAGTTAACTTGACCAGAGTTAAGTTAACAAACATTTATTAAACATCTCTTCTATGCCAGGCACTGCAATAACCAAAAAAGGCATAAAACATCATAATAAATTTAAAGAGCTGGTTACTATGAGAATATGAGTGGAAGAGAGAGATGTATTGTGGTCAGCAAATTTTCAAAGGTGGTATGATTCTTTTGGAGAAGGGAAAGTAATCCAGAGGGAAAATCTCAACCTTAATTTTAGTATCGTTGTTTTTAATTACTGCCAAGTTTTCTCTTTCAATAGACTCTGGATGGAAAAGAGTGATAGGTGTAGACTTGGAAGAGACCCTATGTTTCAACAATCCAGCTAGCAGCTTCTGTGAGGGTGTAAGATCCACCAACAGCCAGCAACCAGAAAGCTGCCAGCACACTGCAAAAGCACAGGTTCTTTTGATCTGCTTAACTAAGGAAAGCAACGTGAAGGGTTTGACAAGCTTATTTTAATGCAGCATACAAATACCATTCGCTTAGTTCAGGGGGAAAAGCCAGCACTCTGAACTTCAGAACAAAATATAAACAAAGTGCAAACATCGACAGACAGACCTTGTCTGATTCAAATCCCAATACATAGTTACTAGAGTTTAACAAAGTCTCAGCATCCAGGTTACAAGCTGGAGGGCTCCTAGCTACAGCTGGCTGGAGTCTTTGTCTCAGCACCACCACAAGTGAGAGCCCTGCACAAATGGCTCTGTCCTCTCTTCTTATAGGGCTTCAGACATCATCAAACAACGTCTCAATGACCAGAACTTAGGCTGCTATGATTGGCTCTTGAGTTAGCCCCTCCCCTTAGGACCCTGGGAGGTTCACATCCACATAGGTTAGGTTAACACCTAATAGGGGTTAGAGCCTGGGGCTTAGCACTTAGTAAGACTCAAGATGGGCATGGCTCTGGAGTTAGCACATCCCCTTAGCCAGCCTCACCTTGGGCCCCACCCCAGTCACTAATTCACACCCACATAGGTTCCACACCTAATAGGGGTTTGGGCCTGGGGCTTAGCACTAGTAAGGCTCAATGAAATACACTGAATTACTCAAAGGAAACAAAGGCCAAATAAGTGCTAAAAGCCCATTTTGCTTACCAACACACCCTAAGTGCTCTCTAGCCCAGCACCCTCATTATCACATCAGGTACTTGAGGCTCAAAAAACTTAAGTGACTTGCCCAAAGTTCCAAAGTTATTAAGAGCCATAAGAAAGATTTGAATCCAAGCCCTCAATTCCAGGAGCGGTAGTTTCCCCACAGTGCTATGTTTACCTTAAGGAACAGTCTCCTAATCAATTATAAACTAATGGAGGGTGACCTTCTGCACCTGGCTATGCACATCCAGTTGCCTCTCAAATTGGTTTCAAGGAAGAGTCTGACTGGGGAGTCAAACGATCAACACTCTTGGGAAATCTCCTTTTATTGTTTCATTCTTTGACTTTGTATTATTAGTGGCTAGCACAATGCTTTACATATTGTAGGTACCTACTAAATTTGGTTAATTGATTGATTTCTTCACTTATTCATAGTCTACTCAATGACTTACAGTGTAGGTAAGAACATGGGGGACTTTTTGGGAAGGCAGATGGGTCAAATGAAGGCTAAGGAGTCTGAATTTTATTTCTATAGAAAAGGGCAATGGATTGCAGTTCCCTTTTTTTGTTTAGTTGGGTGTTTGTCTCTGTCTGAGTCTGTCTGTCTCTCTCTCTCTGTGTCTATCTCTCTGTCTCTTTCTCTCTCTCCCCCTCCTCCTCCTTCCCTCCCTCCCTCCTCTTTCCTTCTTTCTTTCCTTCTTTCTCTTTCCTTCTTTCTCTTCCTTCATTCCTTCCTCCCTCCCTTCTTTCCTCCCTCCCTTCCTTCCTTCCTTCCTTCCTTCCTTCCTTCCTTCCTTCCTTCCTTCCTTCCTTCCTTCCTTCCTTCCTTTCTTCCTTCCTTCCTTCCTTCCTTTTCTTGAGGAGTAACAGGAACACATAGAGTTAGGCAGACTTTGATTTTCCAGAAGGAATACATCTAAACATTCAACAAGCTTCAATCCAGAGATGAGATTCTTGCCCAGCAAGCTCTCTGATGTAAACAAGTTGGGAGGTGGTTTTTTTTCCTGCCTCCACAGACTAAAGAATTGTTGCTCATGATGTTGTGAACTATGCTAAAGTATTAAATTATTACTAAAATGTATAAGGTGTTTATCCTCTTGATTTCTCCCACCCTCCATGGCCATTTCTTGGTGGTGTAGTGGAAAGATTCTTCAACTGAGAATCAGAGGCTTTTGACTTAAATCTCACCTCTGACCCTAGTTGTGTGACCTTGGCTTAGTCATATCTCTCTGGCTTTCAGTTTCCTTGTGTATAAAATGAGAATGTGGGATTTGGTGACCTCTAAGATCTCTTCCAGCTCTAAATCTGTCACCCTAGAACCCTCTGTTCTTATGTTCTGGCTCTGTTCTTACATTCTGGCTCTAACCCTAGGTAAGCCATTTTTCATTTGTGAGTCTCTTCCTCATTTTACAAATAAGGAGGTTTGTCTTGACAGCCCCTAAGTTTCATTCTAGTTCTCCATGAGGGTGATTTGATCCTAACTCTTGGTTTTGCTGTGTAACCCCTGGCAAGACATTTTATCTTCCTAGATCTCAGTTTCTCCATCTGTAAAATGAGAATATTGAACTAGATGATCTCAAAGTCTTTTACCTCTCAATCCTATGATTTTAGGGGCTTGTGAATGATGAATTTTGGTTCTCATGCATGAAATCCTATGACATTCACCATGTTGTTCTAGGGAGCTTGCTACCTGGGATGGTTCTCTCAGATAGCAAGGCTAAACAAAAACCCAGCACATGAGAGGCCCAGCTAAACCACATCCTATTCCTACTGCAGGTAAAGGGTTAAAGCAATGGCTTTGGGCTTAGAATAAGCAGATCTTCTGGGCTTGGGCTGCTTTTCTGAATCCCACAGAGAAATAAGACAGGTGAGCAATGTTAGCTCAGTGGACTGCAGTGAAAATGAAATCTATTCTAAGCTGCCAACTCTCACCTTTCCCTCAGTTTAACAAGTGTATTATTGTAGAATTTACAGCAACGGACATGCCAGTTAAAGCCGAAAATGCATCTAGTTTTAACCCCATTTTTGGTAAGGCAGGCAAAATATGGGGAAAATCACTTATCAGACTTTGTTCTCCATTGGGTGTCACGTTAGGGTGATGTGGGGGTGGGCGGAGTCAGAGGAAGACAAAGAATTGCAGAATATTCAAGTTAAAAGGGACTTCAGAGTCCAACTTGCACCAATCATATTGTCTACCTAATATCCCTGATGAGTGCTCTTTCTAAGTCTGTTGGAAGACCTCCAGTGATGGTAAACTCACTGAATCACTGGTGAACCCTAAGAGGAATCACTTCATTTAGAGCTGCTCAAATGATTTGGTAGGTTTTTTTTTAACTCTTCTTGAGCTGAAATCTACTTCCCTGTCACTTTCACCAAGTGATCCCGGTTTGGCCATCTTGGGTGAAGCAGCAGATGGTTGATATGTGAACAGGATAAAATAGGGCTCGCCAGCAGAGAGAACAGGTGAATTGTGTCTGAAGTACTTGGTCCATCTTTCCAAACTATATCTGGAGTATCCAAGGGAGTAGAAGACAGGTGAACATCATTAGTGGAAGTAAGACTGGCCATGACCCCATTGCTTGGGGGCAGAATTAATTTTCAGCAGAGAAAAGAATGGAACTCCTTAATTGTGGTTTAGGTGAAAAATTGTCAGTCATAGGTTAAGACAACTTGAGTAAAATTCCTGCCTAGGTTACTTACTAGCCGTGTGACCCTGGGAATGTCATATAGCCTTTCTACACTTCATGTTCCTCATCTATGAATTGAGCAGACTGCACCCAATGGCCTCTAAGATCCTTCCAGCTTTAAAGATATGCTTCTAGAATCCTTTGGTACTAGAATACTGTCTGTGCAACTCATTTTATCCCTGGGCAATTCTCTTAAGACCTTAACTTGATGACAAATGCCTATATGCATTAATAGAGGGGACTTCCTCATGGAGAATTCCCTGCATTAATGAAAACACGAATCTTGCATTTAAAGGAATTGCAGAGTGGGGCACAAGGACACAGCTGCATTATGGGAGTATTCCTGAAAGGCTTACCTTACTTGTATATGTCAGTATGCCTACCAGTGTGCTGAACCTCAGAAGAGGCTAATAGGAGTTGGATTGTGCAATGACTGTATCTCTCCCCAAACCACTTGTGAATAGGAACAACCCTAAGGTCAGTGCACCAAAAGAACAAACCAACACATTGGTTTGGACCCAATGTAGGCTGCCTTCTGTAAAGACTGTTGGTTGGAGGCTTTCCCTAGACCTCTAGAGGCATACTTGAGAACTGCAGCAGTAATTCTCATGAGACGATTCAAGCCATTCACAGGCTTACAGAACAGTTTTAAGACATGTGTGTTGGTTCTGAGGATATCATTGTGACAAAGACAGTGTGACAATAGTTGATCTTCCATTGTGAACTACAGCCACCCCAACTGCATCTGAGCTCACCCTAATGGCATTGTGGTTTTGTAAAGAGTAGCAGGTGGAGACACTAGCTTTCGTTGGCCAGGAGTAGTGAATATTTAATGACTTGACTCACATTTTGTGGCAGATCTAAACTGGCAAATGGGGTCTAGAAAATGTTTAGTAAGAAGAAAATTAGAAGAGATGATGTTGGAGTGGGTATCTCTTCTTCTGTAAGAGTGGAGCTCCCTGAATGGCAATTATCAGTACCTTATGGGATCCCTTATCATTTGGGGGTGTTCTCATCACCAGTAGGAAGCAGCTGTTGCCATCTGGATGTCCAACAGTGGAGTTATGCTTTCATAATCTATAAAGATGGTTTTTGCCAAATGAGAGTTATATGTAGGATTTGAATGGGAGGCATTTAGGTATGGTGGAAGAAGCATTCAAATCTTGCTTCTGATGCTTACTCCCTACATAACCTTGAATAAGTCATTAACCTCCCTAGGCTTCTAATTCTTCATCTGTAAAATAAGAGATTTGAATCAGCTAGCCTTTGGGGTTTCTTCTAGTTCTAAATCAATGATCTCAAGACCTCTCTGTGTCTCAGTTTTGTCATCTCTAAAATGAGAAGGTTGGCCTCTGAGGCCCCTTCCTGCTTTAATTCTATGGTCCTCCGAATACAATACTGATTCAACCATTCAGTCAATCAAAAAAAAACCACATTTCTTAAGCACCTATTATGTGCCAGGCAGTGTGTTAAGCACACAAATCAATAAACAATTAGTAAATACCTAGGGCATACAAAAGAAGAGAGGTAATATAGCATAGTGGATAGAGAGTTGACCTTGAATCCCAGAAGATCTGGGTTCAAGTCCTACTTTTGATATATATTACCTCCATGAACCTAGTTAAATTAATTAACCTCTCATTGGTCTAAGCAACTCTCTAAGAATCTAGAATGCTGACTTGCACTGGTAGAGAGAGTTTCTTCACACAGGGAGTTCCCTATACTACAGAATTCCAGGTCCTTTCCATATTCCCATGTATGAAACATTGATGGAATTATATCTGAAGAATTTAAATAAGAACTTGGAAGACTCCTTGACAAAGCAGGATTTGATGGCTTGGAATGATTTGACCATGTATTGAATGACTGCAGAGAGGATAGATAGACACATGGTCATTAGATCAAGAAGAGAGCTTGGAGAGCTACTGGGACAGCAGGAAAGTCATGAATGTGTATGTGGGGAGCAGGGTGGGAGGACCAAAACTGAAAATGAAAGTCCACAGCTTTGCAGATGATATTATCTTCTCCTGTAGCTACTGCTACATATGTGGAAAAGTCACTGTTAGGTCCCTCAAATCCAGATTGATGGCCTCATACATCTCTAGTGCCCATGACTTTATTCTGCCCCCTACACAAACAGCAAAAATTCCCACATAGACACAGCACCCATCTTCACAGCTGCAATCCACAATCCAATCACCCCTCCTCATGGAGGGAGGGGATGTCAATGGGAGATTGTATTTCCTGAAGGGTGGCAGTTATGAACTCATCGTGGCTCATATCTCATGTGATACCTCCTAATCATTTCTAGCTAAGTAATGTCAATAGGTCTGGGACAGAGATGATGAAAGAAAGACTACAGGAAGGAAGATTAGTCCAGTGCCTATTAAGAGAAGTTGAATGAAAGCACTGGTGTCCTAGAGAACAGCCATTTTAAGTTCAGTAATAGAGACCTCGGTGAAGAGAGTAACTAACTCAAGGGAGCCATTGGGGATTGAGGTTCTAGGATAGCTTCCCTTATGTAGGGATTTCTTTGCCAGGGGTCTGCTTACCTACTAAGCAATTATATTGGGTGGTGATGTTAGGAGTCATACAATCTTCTCATGTGTCTCATTTAATTCCTAGTGAAGAAACAGATTTAATGAAATGAGAAATAACAAACTTAGATGAGTAAAAAAGAAAAATTACTAAATCTTCCTAGGAGATACCACTTTTTCATTCTAATCTCCAAAAAGGAAGGGAAGAGAAAGAGGGAGGAGAGAAGGAAGAAAAAAGGGAAAAGGGGAAGAAGAAAAGAAAGGAAGATAGAAAGGTAGAAAGAATAAAAGAAAGGAAGAAGGAAGAAAAGTGAAATAAAGGAAGTGAAAAAGAAAGGAAGAAGGAAGGATGGTAAAAAGAAAGATAAAAAGAAAAATAAAGATAAAAGGCAGAAAAGTCAAAGAAGAGGTAGAAAGAACAAAAGAAAGAGAAAGGAGGAAGAAGGATGAAAGAATAAGAGAAAGAAAAGAAAGAAAAAGCCCCCAAACTCAAAATAACTAATACCATTGCCAACAGCTCAAGAGGGTTTCTTAAGTGGCTAAAATCCAGCTGAAGTGCTCCTTAATTTAAATTAAGCACAAAAATCCATGGTAATGTAATGTTAGCCTTGCAGTTCTAAAGATATCAAACCTAGGAGTGAAAAAAAGTAAAGATTCATTGAGAAGGTTTATCTCCCCACTTTACACAGGATCTAAAAGGTACTTATTGACAAGGCTAAGTAAGGAGCTAAGCAAATTCTTTTAGTAGAGGTCAGAAGGGTGATATGCTGAAGAAAGCTTGAATTTCTTGGTTTTATTTTTATACCATTTTGCTCTGTTGTTTTGTATCCTATGACCCAGCAAAACTCTTACGTTCTGGGCTTGTAGGACTGAGTCTAATCTTAGGCACAGAAGCTTAAAAAGTATCATTTACTCTCAGATAGTTTTTCCCAAAATCTACTCTGGGAAAATTGAAAAATAGATTTCATGTCCAGGTTTCCAAAAATGTGAGCAACTGTATCCCCAGATCCCATATAAGCACTTAAGATAATAAATACATATAAGGTATAAGGCAATCTTGATTTCAGCAATAGAAAATGCAGAAGATACACAGTATTCATAATAACCCATAAGTAGATTGTAAAAACCTAACAACATGCATAAGACACTCAACAGGCTCATGGGAGTACATAAACAGATATAGGAGACAAAAAGTACAGTAATTTCCCTCAGAAAGAATTGAATTCATGGTGGGTATCTGGGCAACACTGATGTTATGGTGAATCTTATCTCTCCGTGAAATGACTTAGGATCATAGATATAGAGACATAAAAGAACTCAAAGGCCATATGCTGGTGCTACCTAAGAAATTTCTCTTTTCTAGGGTACTAGACTTTGGAATTCTGCCTAGGAAATAAAAATCTCTCCTATTCTACTGCAGGGAATTATCCACGAAGGAAGCAAGAAATAACAAACTTGAATGGGGACAAAAGAAAAATCACTAAATCTTCCTGTGAGCACTGCTAATCATAAGTTTTATAAGATCTCAAGACACCACCAGTTCTTTAAGAATTTTTGATCCTGCCTCCCTGGGCCTTTATTACCTAAACTAGTACTTTGCTTTCAGAAACCCTCTTAAGTCATTTGGGCAAGCAATTTTGCCATATGCTTGTGCAGGGACTCTATTATTGTACCAGCTATTGTCCTATTTGGGGGGCTAGAAAAACTCAGCTCAGAAAAGCTGCACTTTCCTCTCAGGCTGAGTAGACAAGAAAACTGTGGCCTAGCACATGTAACTTCCATAGGAAATATAAAAAGAAATGTCCAAGAAATGTAGCCTTTCTTTAAACCTCAGTTAATTCCAATTTGATAAAAATTACTGGGAAAACCAGACGCAGTCTGGAATAAAGTAGGGTTAGATGAGTTTACATCAGATTTTACAATAAATTCAGAATGCATGCAGGATCTATATATTAAAGGTCATACCATTAAAAATAATAGAAGTGAGTCATATGCCTTGTACAGCTGAGGGAAGAAGAAGACTTCTTAATAAAAGAAGCGATAGAGGCAATTACAAAAACTAAAATAGATAATTTTTGATATGTGAAATGTAAAGCTTTTACATAAAATTCAACATCTAGGATTATAAGGAAAGCAACTGAATGGAAAAAAAATTGTATCAAAGATATATCTGATAAGGATCTGACATTCAAGATTAGATAGATAGATACTGGATGGGGGGTGGAAGGAGGGAGGGAGAGAAGAGCAAAAAGTTTAATATCGAAATCCATTCTGCAGTACAGTAGTAATCAAAATATATAAACAGACAATTCTCAAAAGCAGAAATGCAAGCCATCAGCATCTGAAAGAATAATCCAAATCACTAACAAGAGAAATGCAAATCAACACAATGGTAGCTTTAACCTTCACATCCCACAAGTTGACAATGATGAAAAAAGATTGAAATGTAAATTTTGGAGGGGTTGTAGATAGTCCTACCAATACATTTCTAGTGGAGCTAGGGATTAGCCCTACCATTCTGGAAAGCAATTAGGAATTCTATAAGTAAAGTGGCTAAAATGTCCATACTCTTTGAATCAGAGAGTCTACTGATAAGCATTTATACCCCAAAGACCATTAGCCCCCCAAAAAGCCCTATATACACCAAAATGTTTGTGATAGTACATTTTGTGGTAGCAAAGAATTGAAAACAAAGTAGATGTTCCCCAATCGGGTAATGTCTAAAAATTCATGAATATGATGGGGCGTTATTGTGTTGTAAGAAATGATGAACACGGGGAATGTAGAGAAGCATAGGAAGATTTGCACAAATGGATTCAAAGTGAAATTATCAGAGCCAGGACAACAACCCACACAGTGATTACCATTATACATTGGAAATGGGAAAACAATAAAGCTATCAAAATTGAATGCTAAGCATGGTCCCAAAGAAGACATATACCCTTGCTCCTTTGCCAGGGTTGGGGTCCCTGGGAATGGAAAAATGAATATAATGCCACTTTTTAAAAAAATGTTTGATTTTTTGTGTTCCTTTTGATTTGTTATATGAGATGGTTCTCTGGCAGGGATAGAGAACTTGGGTGATGCAAAAACAAGATATCAATAAAATCTATTTTTTTAAAAAATTAATTATTAACATTGATGAGTACACAAATGTCCAATGTTGTATTTGGAAGTTGGATTAATGGAGCCCACAAGAGGATTTAGAAGACAACATCCTTTGATCTAGTCAGAAGACAGAATTAATGAACCTGAAATGTCAGGGCAGAATCTTTGTGGCATGCCTTAAATGCCAAGCTGAAGAGTCTGGATTTAATCTCAAGAGACAATATGGAAACACTAAAGATTTTTGAGAAAAGGGGAGACGTACGCAGAGCTATGTCTGAGAAAGATTGTTCTGGTAACTGGATGGCCAATAAATGGGAAAGAGAAGAAAATAGAAGTAGGAAATCTGCTAGGAAGCTACTTCAATAGTCCAGGTAAAGGACTGAACTGGGGTGGTGGCCATGTGAGTAGAGAGAAGAAAAAAGAAGCAAAGAGATGTTGTGGGAATCCTAGAAGAACTAAGCAATCAACATTAAACACCTACTTTGTGCCAAGCACTATGCTAAGTTTTGGAGGGAAAAAAAGGAGAAAACAAAGATGCCCCTAAGGTTATGGAGCTGGGTGATTAGGAGGAAGATTTTGGAGGAGGAAATAGTTATGTTAAGGGAATAAGAGCAAAGATAACAAGTTCTGCTTTAGACATATATACAAGATTAAAGAAAGGATTTGATCCAAGGAAAATGCTAAGTATGGGGAAAAGATTTTTTTAATCTCTGTTGCAGGGAAGAAAACTTGGTAAGACATGGGTCTGCTGCTTGATGCAGATGACAGATTACTAATAGACAATAAAGGAAAGAAAAGACCAATTCCTAGTTTTCTTCCAAATCCCTCATCAGGGAGAACAATCTTCAAATGGGAAAGATGTCAGTGTTCCCTGACCTCTGGCATAGGCATGCCATAGACAGTATGGAAGGGTCTAAAGATATTGTCAAAGTCATAGATGTAATAGACCTTGTATAGAGCACAGTGCTTGGCACATAGTAGGTGCTTAATTCATTGGTTGGTTGATTGATGATTAGGGTCACCTTCTGTTTGCTGTGTTTAAGCCCTTAATTAATGTCCAAGGTTATGATGGATGTAGAAAAAAATAGGACCATTTATTTATTAGCCTAGTAGCATGACAGTGAGACAACTAGATGGGGCAGTGGAAAGAGTACCAGTAGGAAGACTTGAGTTCAAATTTATCCTTAGATACTTAGTAGCTGGATGATCCTCCAAAATTACTCCACTCTGCTTGCCTCAGTTTCCTCATCTGCAAAATGAGCTAGAGAAGGAAATGGCAGACCATTCCAGTATCTTCCCCAAGAAAACCTCAAATGGGGTCTCAAAGAGTCAGACACAACTGAAATGAGTAAACAGCAACAACTTGACAGTGATGTGGAAGGCTTTAGGGAATGAGGAGTTACTGATGTCAAAAGGGTTACCTCCATCTTAGAAACTGGTCTTCATTCTTTTAAAAGCAAGGTGACATAGATTTTGCTTTGTCATTCCCTGAACTCTACCCCTATCACTGTCCTTGCTGATAAGATAATAAATTGAAAGTGCAAGTGGAAGCTGAGTAATAATAAAACCGTGTAGCAAGTTGAAATGCAAGCATGCACATGTTGAAGCTGATGTATAATGAATCTTGCCATTCTTCTTAAAGTAAAAAAGACTCTTTTGAGCTGTATGGGGGGAGAGGAGGGACATTAGATCTTTTTCTTAAGGAAGTCTTCGCATCATTACTTTCTATGTATCTCTCTTTTCTGTGTTCTCGAATAAAACTCCCCTGGGGCTGTCTAGAAAAGCTCCAGGTTTGCTTTTTTTTGTTGTTAGTTTTTTGTTTTGCTTTTTGCCAAAACATGGGGACAGCGTGGCTAGTCATCAGTGCCTTTCAAAGAGACTTAGGGTTTGGGTTGACATAATATCTAGGTCTCAGTTTCCTTATCTGTATAAAATGAGACCTTACCACATGGCCTCTATATGGACTTTCAACTCATTATCCCTCATCCCATATATGGGAGGGATTAGAGCCAGGGGCAGGGAACCTGCAGCCTGGAGGCTGCATGTAGCACTCTAGGTCCTCAAGCGCTGCCCTCTGAAACCAAATTTCACAGAACAAATCCCCTTAATGAAAGGATTTGTTATGTAAAACTTGGACTCAGTCAAAGGGGCCCATTTGAAGACCTTGAGGGCCTAGATGCCACAGGTTCACCACTTCTGGTAGACTTATTCTGTATGGCTTCAGAGGGTGGACCAACAGAATAATAGTGAAGAGGATACAGACTGAGCAGCTTTCCCAAATTTGATGAGAGTTTCTCAAATTTCTTGGGATTTTCATTCCCAAAATCAGAGGAACGTCACTAGAAGGGTTAATTCGATAATGGTTGGTGTAGAAGTTTTCCTCCCAAATAACTGTTGTAGTCCCTTCTGATGATAAATCTGGAGGCAGAAGGATGCAGTGGGGGGGGTGGGGGGTGGAGCCAAGGTGGCTGCTGGAAAGCAAGGACTCACTTAAGATCTCCCCCAGGTGTCTCCAAATACCTGTAAAAAATGACTCTGAACAACCTCTAGAGCTGCAGAACCCACAAAATAGCAGAGGAAAGCAGGGCTCCAGCCCAGGACAGCCTGGATGGTTACTGGGAAGGATCTATTGCATGGTTCTGGGAGTGGAGCATAGCCCAGCATGGGGCACCAGGACCAACCAGACCTGGAGCCAGGTGGAACAGGCCATAGGGCCCCGAATCACTGAGCTGTGACAGTTACCAGACTTCTCAACCCACAAACGCCAAAGACAAAAGAGCAGGTTAGTGGAAAAACTGCTGGAACTGAGTGAGAAGAGGATGCTGTCAGCCCCAGCTGTAGAGATGGTGCAGTGCTGCAGCTGCTTTCAGAGCTCCAGTTGTGGTTGCTTCCTGCCCCAGGCCAATCTGGTGGGAGGAATTAAGAAGCTGATTGGAGCAGGAGTACAGAGCCTGCTTTGCCCTGCTTGGATCTGGCCCACAGTTCAGGTTGGTGGTTCTTGGGGGAGGAGGAGTGCTGCTGTGGTAGAGTTTGCTGTGTAGAAGTAGCTCAGTGTAGCCCCTCAAGCTTGGGACAAAGTACTCTCTACTCTACAAGCAGTCATACCATGACAAAAAACTCAAGGGTCAAGTAGTTGGCTGGTAACATGGCCAGGCAGCAAAAAAGGACACAGACTCAGACTCAGACTCTAGAATCTTTTTTGGTGACAAAGAAGATCAAAACATACAGCCAGAAGAAGTCAACAAAGTCAAAGAGCCTACATCAAAAGCCTCCAAGAAAAATATGAATTGGTTTGAGGCCATGGAAGAGCTCAAAAAGTATTTGGAAAAGCAAGTAAGAGAAGTAGAGGAAAAATTGGGATGAGAAATTAGAGAGATGCAGGAAAAATCATGAAAAACAAGTCAATGACTTGCTAAAGGAGACCCCTAAAAAACACTGAAGAAAATAACGTGTTGAAAAAGACTAACTCGAATGGCAAAAGAGCTCCAAAAAGCCAATGAGGAGAAGAATGCCTTGAAAGGCAGAATTAGCCAAATGGAAAAGGAGGTCCAAAAGACCACTGAAGAAAATACTACCTTAAAAATTAGATTGGAGCAAGTGGAAGCCAGTGACTTTATGAGAAATCAAGATATTGTAAAACAGAACCAAAAGAATGAAAAAATGGAAGACAATGTGAAATATCTCATTGGAAAAACCACTGACCTGGAAAATAGATTCAGGAGAGATAATTTGAAAATTATTGGACTACCTGAAAGCCATGATCAATAAAAAGAGCCTAGATATCATCTTTCAAGAAATTATCAAGGCTAACTACCCTGATATTCCAGAGTCAGGGGGTAAAATAAAAATTGAAAGAATCCATTGATCACCTCCTGAAAAAGATGCCAAAAAGAAAACTCCTAGGAATATTGTGGCCAAATTCCAGAGTTCCCAGGTCAAGGAGAAAATACTACAAGCAGCCAGAAAGAAACAATTTGAGTATTGTGGAAACACAATCAGGATAACACAAGATCTAGCAGCTTCTACATTAAGGGATCAAAGGGCTTGGAATATGATATTCTGGAGGTCAATGGAGCTAGGATTAAAACCAAGAATCACCTACCCAGCAAAACTGAGTATCATGCTCCAAGGCAAAATATGGATTTTCAATAAAATAGAGGACTTTGAAGCTTTCTTAATGAAAAGACCAGAGCTGAATAGAAAATTTGACTTTCAAACACAAGAATCAAGAGAAGCATGAAAAGGTAAACAAGAAAGAGAAATCATAAGGGACTTACTAAAGTTGAACTGTTATGTTTATA
>JAQQSZ010003121.1:0-14539 GCA_028646595.1 Phalanger gymnotis
GGAGGGAAGGGCAGATTGGGGAACAGGGCAACCAGAATGTACGCCATCTTGGAGTGGGGCGGGGGGAGGAAATGGGGAGAAAATTTGTAATTCAAACGCCTGTGAAAATCAATGCTGAAAACCAAACATGTCAAAAATAAATTAAAAAAAAAGATAATTAGGAGTAATTTTGACCAAGTGTATTCCAATAAATTTGACAATCTTAGTGAAATGGATAAATATTTACAAAATATAAATTGCCCAGATTAACAGAATAGGAAACAAAATATTTAAATAACTCCATTTCAGAAAAAAGAAGTTGAATAAGCCATTGATGAATTCTCTAAGAAAAAAAAATCTCCAGGACCAGATGGCTTTACAAGTGAATTCTATCAAAAATTTTAAGAACAATTAATTCCAATATTATGTAAAATATTTGGGAAAATACATGAAGAAGTAGTTCTACCAAAATCTTTTTATGATACAAATATGGTGTAGATATGTAAGCCTAGAAGACCCAAAAGGGAGAAAGAAAATTAAAGACCAATTTCTTTAATGGACATATATATAAACATTTTAAATAAATTATTAGCAAAAAGATTATAGGAACTAGTCTCAAGAATAATATACTATGCTCAGGTAGGATTTATACCAGGAATGTAGGTCTGGTTCAATATTAGGAAAACTATCGGTATAACTGACCATATCAATAATAAAATTAACAGAAATTATATGATTACCTCAATAGATGCAGAAAAAAAAACATTTGACAAAATATAACACCAGTTCCTATATAAAAACACTAGAAAGCAAAGAAGTAAAAAGAGTATTATGCATGACACATATCAGATAGTCTAATATGACAAAGCAGGAAATTGATAAATGTTGTAGATGATGTGGGAAAATTGGAACACTAATGCATTGTTGAAGGAGTTGTAAGCTCATCTAAGCATTCTATACAGCAGTATAGAACTATACCCAAAAGGCTATAAAATTGTGCATGCTGTTTGACCCAGCATTATCACTTCTAGGTCTGTATCCCAAAGAGACCATAAAAATAGGGAAAGGACCCACATGAACAAAATATTTATAGCAGCTCTTTTTGTGGTGTCCAATAATTGGAAATTGAGGGGATGCCCATCAACCAGGGAATGGTTAAACAAGTTATGGTATATGAATGTAATGGAATACTATTGTGCTATACGAAATGATGAGTAGGTGGACTTAAGAAAAACCTGTAATGACTTACATGAACTGATGCTGAGTCAAATGAATAGAACCAGGCAAACTGTACATAACAACAGCCACCTTGTGTTATGACTGACTTTGATAGACTTAGCTCTTCTCAGCCGTGCGAAGATCTAAGACAACTCCAAAAGACTCACAATGGAAAATGCTATCCACATCCAGAGAAAGAACTTTGAAGTCTGAATGCAGATAGAAGCATACTATTTACTCTCCTTTTCTTTTGTTGGTTTGTGTCTTCTTTCTTGTGGTTCTGCCCATTAGATCCAATTCTTCTTTACATCATTGCTAATGTGAAAATATGTTTAATATTAATATATAAGTGGAACCTATATCACATTGCACACCATCTTGGGGAGAGGGGAAGAGATGGAGGGGCAGAAAATTTAAAACTCAAAAATCTTATGGAAATGAATGTTGAAAACTAAAAATTAATTACTTATAAAAGAAATAAATTTTAAAGAAAGAACTAAGAGTGGTAGAGGAAAAATAGGAAAATAAATGAGAGTAATTCAAGAAAATTATATGAAGAACATAACAAAAATTACAATGGCTTGGTAAAAGAGGTACAAAAGTAGTAAAGAAAGTAACACCTTAAAAACAATAAATCAAAGGGGAAAAGGAATACAAAAGGAACTCATTAAAAATAATAATTGTCCAAGCGGAAAAAGAGAAGCAAAACATTATTGAAGAAAATAATTTCTTAAAAATTAGAATTGGGCAAGTCGAAGTTAATGACTCCATGAAACATTTAAAAAAATATAAAACAAAGTTAAAAGAAAGAAAAAAATACTAGAATATGTGAAATATCTCATTAGAAAAAACAACTGAACTGCAAAATAGATTGAAGAGAGATAACTTGAGAATTATTAGACTACCTGAAAGGCACTATCAAAGAAACAGCCTACACATCATATTTCAAGAAATTATCAAGGAAAACTGTCATTATTTTATATTCACAGGGTAAAATTAAAATTGAAAGAATCCTGTGATCATCTTCTGAAAGATATTGTAAAATGAAAACTCCAAGGAATATTATAGCCAAATTCCAGAGCTCCTAAGTCAAAGAGAAATACTTCAATCAGAAAGAAAGAAAGAATTTAAATATTGTGGAGTTATGATCAGTAGCACACAGCATTTGATGTTTTGCATTAAAGGAGTGGAGGGCTTAGAATATTATATTCTGGAAGGCAAAGGAGCTAGTATTATAACTCAAAATCACTTACCTAGCAAAACTAGATGTAATCCTTCAGAAGGAAAATGGATATTTAATGAAATTGAGGACTTTCAAGCAGTCTTGATAAAAAGACCAGAGCTGAATAAAAAAAAAATGACATTTAAAAAGAAGGCTCAAGAAAAGCATAAAAAGGTAAACATGTCAGAGTAATCATTAGGGAAACACTAAGGTTAAACTGTTTACATTAATATATGAGAAGATGATACATGTAACTCCTAAGGACTTTATCATTATTAGGGTCATTAAAAGGAATTTATACAGAGGAAATGAGTGTGAGTTAATTATGTTGGAGTAATCTCAAAGAAAAAAAAGAGAAGAGGGCTGCATTGGGAGGAGAAGGAAAGTCAAGGTAGAATGGGGAAATTTTTCTCACATAAAAAAGTACAAGGAAGACCTTTCACAATGGATTGGAAAATGAATACACACTTACACATTCAGTTGTGTATAACAATGTAACTTATTAAATAGTGAAATAGGAGGAAAAGGGGTGGGATAAAGGGGATGGCAGATTAAGAGAGGCAGTGGTTAGAAGCAAAATAGTATTTTGGAGAGGGACAGCATAAAAAGAGTGAGAGAGTAAGAACAGAAGATAATGAGATGGAGGGAAATATAGAGTTAGTAATCATAACTGTGAATAGGAACAAGATTAACTCAACTATAAAAAGAAAGCAGAGAGCAGAATCTATTAAAAACTAGAATTCAATAGTATGTTGTTTTTGAGAAACACTTGAAACAGAAAGACACATGCAGAGTTAAAGTAAAAGGCTAGAGAAGAATTTAGTATGCTCAACTGAATTTAAAAAGACAGGAATAGATAGACAGACAGACAGACAGATAGATACATGTACATATGTATATATATATGTATATATGTATGTACATACATATATATACATATATATGTATGCACACACACATATAATGGGTATATGTATGTATGATGAAACATACCATTTACCTTCTGACAAAAAGTCAATCAATTCTCCAGAATGGTTTTGATAGCTTTTAAAGAAACAACAGCTTGTCTTACCTGGAGGAAGGATTTAGTATATTGATCCCACCACAACAGATATCTAGGATGTGACATGAAATTTATCTGAAGTTCAGAAAGTGGGTGATTATTTTCAGATTCCAATAATTAATATAGGAATGAATGATATTTCCAGGAGGTAGGATGCGCTGATAAAGATCCTGGCATCTTTGGCAAGCAACTGTAGCATTATAGGTGTATTTTCATAACTGTATCAAAACAAAAACAATGGGTTCAGTATGTCGGCTAGTCAGTCAATAGACAAACATTTATTCAGCCTTCACTATGCGCCAGACACTGTCTGAAACAAGAGGCACTAAGAAAGCAAAAATATGGCTCCTATTCTCAAGAAACTCACATTCTTAAGAGGGAGAAAACATATAAGTAATAGCATATAAGAATATATATATGTATATATATACATATACACACACATATATATGACATATAAGATATATAAAGTGAAAATGAAAGGTAATTTTAGAAGTAAAACATTAATAGGGAGTGGGTGTGAGGAGAAGGCATGATTTGAGCTTAAGAAGAGAAAGATAGACCTAGGAAGTGAAAATCTCATTAAGAAGATAGAATCTTAGAGAATGAGGTTATTATTCCAGGATCATGGGTTCTAATTAAAAACAAAACAAAAACCCAAAACAACAACAACAAAACATCATTGTAATTAGGGTGAGATCATATTTGTCAAGGTACATGAAGAATATATTTACCTGATATCCTAGATATGTGAAATTTTTTTGAACTCTAGGCACCACCATCACCAACAAAGTGTCTAAGCATTTCAAACAAAAATACCAATGGAAGTGCGAAGGAATTGATAGGAGATAAACATCTGAAAAAGGAGCCAATCTATAGATTGTAAAATGAGGATGCAAATTTGAAACTATAATTATTTCAGGCTTTATGAGATGAAACTTTATAGGATTATGACCCCTATAACATAAACCTCATTGAAAATTATGAAGAACATAAGGAGTTAGGGAAACGGATTGCTATCCCACTCACCACAGTACGTTTTCTAAACTGTTATATCCCTCCTTAAATCTCTCATAGATTCATCTTTGACTTCCACATTCTCAGCTGAAAACCTGAATAAATTGAGGCCATTCACTGACATCTCTATTTCTTCCCTCCTTCTTCCTCATCTCACATCACTCAGACACTTTTCTCCATTATCTCCTCCATCCCTGTCTCACGCAAAGGGCTGGCTCTTCTCCTTGTCAAGACAAACCTCCCTATACACACAAGTGATCCTATTCTATCCTACTTTACAGTAGATTGGACGGTATATCATGCCTGCCCTCTTGGTGATTTTCAATCAATTCCTATCTACTGACTGCTTCCCTCTTGCCTATAAAAATGTCCAAGTTTCCACCTCCTCCCAAAAAAACACCCTAAAAATTCCTCACTTGATCTGACTACTCCTATTAGCCATTTTTCTGTATCTCTCTTCCTTTTTAGAGGCTTAAATCCTTGAGGCCATCAACAATCAGTATCTCCAGTTCCGTTCATTTCATGATCTTCTGAAATCTCTTGTAGTCTGATTTTGGATGTCATTATTCAACTAAAACTTTTATGTCCAAAATTGCCAATAGCCTCTTAAATCCCAAGTCTAACAGCCTTTTCTCAGTCATTATCCTTCTTGACTTCTCAGTAGCCTTTGACGCCAGGGATCACCCTCTCCTCTTTGATACTCTTTTGCTTAGCTTTCCATGGTACTACTATCCAATTGTTTTCCTCCTTCATACGTAAACACACCTCAATCTCCTTTGCTGAACGTGTCCTGAATTGAACTTACTATGTTTCCCTACGAATCTTCTATTTCTCACTTCTGTATTATTGTGGAAGGCAGTTACCCAGTTTCTCAAATGTGGAGTCATCCTTGAATTCTCTCTCTTACCCTCTCCCATATCTGATCTGTTGCCGAGTCCAGTCAGTTCAACCTTCCTAACATCTCTCCTACATAACTCCTTTTTCTCTTTTGATACTGCCACTACCCTGGTGCATTGGTCTTCTGTTTGGATTTCCTGCCTCAAAACTTGATGAACTCTCGTCCATCCTGCACCAATCTGTCAGATTGATCTTAAAGCTTACATCTCTCAATGTTACCTCTCCTACCTATTAATTGTAAGATCAAATATAAAATTCTCTTCTTGGCTTTTAAAGCCTTTTGATAATCTGGTCCCTTTCTTCCTAGCTATTCTTCTTACATCTTACTCTACCCCATTTACTCTGTGATCTTATGAAAATGGCCTCCTTGCTCTTTCTTATACATGACACTCCATGTCACAATTCTTGGTATTTTCATTGTGTGCCCCAATCTCCAGAGCTGGAATTGTCTTCCTCTTAGACTTTGCCTCTTGGTTTCCCTGACTTTGAGTATCACCTAAAATATTATCTTGTGCATGAAGATTTGCCCAGTCCCTCCATTTCAGTTTCTTTCATCTGATATTATCTGGAATTTATCCTGTATATGTCTTTTTTAATAATAATTTGCTTGTTGTCTCCCTCATTAGTCTGTAAACTCCATGAGAACAGAAACAGTGTTTTCATTTCATTTCTTTGTATCACTAGAACTTAGCACAGTACATGACACATAGAAGGCAGTTAGTAACTATTTATTCATTTAACTTGTCTTAAAGGACTTAATTTTCTACTTCTCAGAATATATATTATACAAATCCAATATATATATATATATATTATATAAAATGTTTGCATATCATATTTTATATATCATTATACAACATGCTTATTGTTTAATGTGCCTACATTTTGGTGACCAATTCTCAGAGCTAAAAAGGATCTTAGAGCCTATCTGTTTCAAACTATCTGTGATCGAGACTACATTCAGTCAGTCAATAAACACTTATCAAAGCGTTCTATGTGCCAGGCAAGTAAGCCCTGGCAATAAAAATGAACACAAAACCAAAAATGGTCCTTATCCTCAAGGTGCTTATGTTGTGGGATTGTGAGAGAAGATAGCACATGAAGGGAAACTGAGGGAAAGGGAGAGGGAAGAAAGTTAACTATTCCTGAGGCATGATGGAAGAAGCTTTGAGAACTTAGAAATGCAAAAATGACTGGCCTGGGCACTCTATTTAAATGGAGGTTCTAGAAAGAGTCATCCAATTAGAGGAAGGGTTCTTCCAAGATCTGGAATCCAGTGCTGAAGGGATCTCCCAAGATAAAGAGTCTTCTGGGGCATAGATAAGGAGTCTGCATTGTAGTCCAGTGAGAAGTGAAAAGAACTTTGCCATATACCTGATGAATCTTTGCTTGAAGATCTCTAATAGAGGGAACACATTAGCTACTATGACATACAATTACTCTTTCCCATTGCTTTACCCATTGGGAATTTTCCCTCAAATTGTTTCATTTTAATTTGGTCCTATTGTATACACATATGCATGCATCTGTGTATGTGTATGTGTATACACACATGATATATAACATGCATATGTGTATGTAGAAATGTATTTATGTATGCACAAAATGCATGCATATATTTTCACATATATAATTTATGTGTATGGATATATATTTACGTGCATCTATATGTACTTGCACATACTATTTTATATATCTATAGCTATATATATATTTGTTATTTAGAGCTAAGGTAAACAGGGAGAAGGCTAATGACAATGTTTTCAAGTAATCAGTAAGGACACTAAGTTAATGAATAGATTTTCTGTGGACTTCTTTAGCACGATCTTTCTCCAAAATTTATTCGTCAGTCTCTCTTCCCTCTGTAAATTCCATGAAGTCATTCATCCATTATTTGTTACCCATGATTTATACTCTTCTTTCTTCTAGAAAGAATTTGAGAAGGGACTAATTCATTCTCTTGACTTCAACAATCAACTTGGTACACATATTTCCTAAATCTTTTTCAGGCTTGTATCATCAGATGGCCAATGGGCATTCCGACTTAGCTGTTCCACCATAATATAAAATCCAGCATGTCCAAAACTGAATTTATGACATTCTTTCCTGTAATCTGCCTCCCCTTCTCTACTTTCCTTCTTCTGTCAGTGATACCCTCTTTATAACTTCCCAGACAGCAAACCTTGAAGTAACCTGTGATTCTTTCCTTTCCATCATCTACTATATCCAGTAAGGCACTGAGCCCTGTCATTTCTTCTTTCAAATATCTTTCTGAGTTGCTTCTTCCTGTCTGTTCCATTTCCACCACACTAGCCTAGAGTCTTATCTTCTATATGACTGAAATAGCCTCCTCATTTGTCTCTCAGACTTTAATTTCTCCCTCCTTCAATCTATCCTGCTCATTGCTGCCAGGGCAATTTTTCTAAAACACTGTTTTCATCATGTCACTTCTCTTCAAAACTGGCAGCATCTCTCTATCGCCTACAGCAAAGGCTAACACCCCTTTGTGAGGAGGAACTACTTTTCTTTTTCTGGAGGTCTTAATATAAGGTTTGAGAGGGGAGATGTAAGTAAAAGGATATCCTTAGCCTTACATTTAAGGGTCTACACAATCTGATTTTATCCATAGAGAAGACATGATAGCAGTTTTAAAATTTTTAACACGTTGCCTTGGGAAACACAGTTAAGATTTTAGAAGTAGTTAGTTGGTATATTAGATAGAGCACTGGACTTGGAATCAGGAAGGTGAGTTCAAATCTAGCCTTAGAACTTACTAGGTTTGTGACCCTGGGCAAGTGATTTTATTGCTTTTGGCCTCAGTTTCCTCCTTTGAAAAATGGGGATAATAAGAACATTTTTTTCAGAGTTATGAGAATAAAATAATATTTGTGAAGTTCTTTGCAAAAGCTATTTCTTCTTTCCCTTGGAGTCTAAAAGTATAAACAATGAGCTTTCAAAAAATTAAGTGTACTTCTTCAATGGATGTATTTAAGCCAAGGCTGAAGAAATCCTATTAAGATGAATTATAGGTGGTGCAGTGAGTACAGCTCCAGCCCTGGAGTCAGGAGGACCTGAGTTCAAATTTGACCTCAGACACTAGACACATGTACTAGCTGTTTGACCTTGGGCAAGTCACTTAACCCCAATTGCCCTGCTAAAAAAGCAAAAAAAAAAAAGATGAACCATAATAGGAACAAATAATAGACTACCTAATTTCTGAGGTTGCTCCCATCTCAAGGGTTCTGGTAAAAGTACATTGAAAAACTTCAGATCATAAAACATGTCTACGTTTTTCTACATTTGTATATAAAACAAATAATTATCTTTATTTCCAAATTTGATATTTAAGCATATAATGCTTTGAAAAATCAATGGTCTCATAATTCCAGTGGCTTATCTACCTAATAGTTATCCATGTAACAATTATGTAAAATAAGTAAAATACTCATCCACATAATATGAATAAGAATAACTAGCATTTATATAGCAACTCCTATATTTCAGGCATTGTACTAAGCACTTTCTCCTATTTCATTTAATATTTCATAAATATTAGTTGAACCCTTGCAATGTTCATCTCTTATCATGTGACCATCTCCTTTTCCAGGCCCATATATCTTCAGTAATATCTCTTGTATCATTTCTTATATATAACAGTTTAAGCTTGGTTAAATTTATTTAAACAATAGTGCTGAAAGAATCTTTATTTTTATTTCTCTTTTTCATAATCAACAACTCATGTAAATATGTCAAGTTGTTGTTGCCGTTCTTCCTTTATTCTCGAAGTGGAGCACTAACATTGCGAAGGTAACATCTTGACTTGTGTATGAATTGGATTTAATTTAATTTAAGCAAGGTACAGTTGTACAAAGTTGTCGGCTTCACTCCTCCAGAGTCATTGAAGTCCAGTGACAAGACAAATAGCAAGACAATCATTGATGGCCCAGGATGCAATAGCAATGGTTTACTGGGTGTCTTTTTTGATGGGAGTCTTACATTCAGAAATGAATGTAATGTAATATAAAAACTGAACGTAATATAATCCAATGAATGGATGTAATATGAAACCAAAACCACAATTACAAAAGTGAGGGCAACAAGTTTCATATGAATAAGTAATATATGTATGGCAGCCAAAAAATTTAATGCAACTTTGGGCTACCTTGAGTGAGCCACAGCTTGTAGGGTATCATCCCACTGAATTTCATCTTAGACCACATCTGGGATATTTGTTCAGTTCTTGATGTTACTGTTTAGGAAATACTTAGATAATCTGGAGATACTACAAAGGAGGGGAATCAGAATGATAAAGTATTTCAAGTATAAAGCATATAAAGATCAGTTGAAGGAATTTGTAACGGTAAGTATGGGAAAGATAAAAATCGAAAGGAATGGAATGACTCATGATAGCTGTGAACGAAGGGCTCTGATTGGAAAAGAGAGCAGATTTCTTTAGTTTGCCTCCAGAGGATGGAACTATGAGCAATGAGTAGACATTGAAAAAAGGCAAATTTAAACTTGATGTACAGAATAAAACAATCAATTATTCAACAAACTTTTATTAATTACCTAGTATGTGCCAGGCACTATGCTAAGCACTGGGGTACAAAAAGAGGCAAAAGACAGTTCTGTTCTTAAGGAGCTCATTTTATAATGGGGAGGACAACAAGCAAGCAAGTATATAAAAGTATATAGTATATATAATATAAATCTATATAAAAAGCTATATATAGTATATATAGGAAATAATTAACAGGGGGAAAGCATTAAATTTAAGAGACTTGGGAGAGACAAGTTTCCTAATAATTTTAAGAGGTATTATAGTTACAATGAATAGTTACAACTATCCAAAAAGAAGAATGGAACATTTTAAGATATAGTAGTTTTTTTTTTCTTCTATTAAAACACTTCAAATATAATATTGATGACTACCAGATAGAATTGTTTTTAGAAAGGGATTATAAAAGATGCCTTTGAGACCCCTTCCAACTCTGACATTCTTTGATCTTTGGCCATAAATAGCCACCAATGAGAAGCCCCTTTTACTCCTGTTTTCCCTCTTCCTCCTCTCCTCCTCCATCAGGACATCTCAGAATCCGTCTGTGATGCCTGTGCAGCAGGAAGTCATGTCACCACAGGAGGATACTCTCCTAACTTCCTTAGCCCTTTATTCACTCCCCAAGCTGATGTAAATGAAACTTTCAAATCTGCTTAATACACACACAGCTTAGATGAGATGGGGATCACTAATTTAATTTTTTCAGATGATGCAGATAACCACTAGACCTTACCAAATGTCCTGAAACTTCCTCCTAAAGTCCTTTAGGCTTTGAATTCTTCTTGACCTCTACTATACCCTACAGACCCTTGGCTCTGTTACCTGACCAAATGTTATACCCTGGACCCCTAGGCCTTGAGATTTTCTCTCCACTGCATCCTTAGGACTTCTGAGTGTTATTAAACACTTTAATATTGAACTTTCTTTTATGTGGTGCCTATCCCAAATAGGGTGTAAGTTTTCTGAGAGAAAGAACTCTCTAGAATTTCCTGTTTCTATTTCCAGGGCTCAACACTATACTTGGTATATAATAAATGCTTAATAAATGCATTTTGCATTGTTTCATGTTATTTTCTTCATTTATTAACTTATAACCACTGAGCTTCTGAACAAAGTCCGTATTGTAATTTTTACTATAAGCACAACCAGAAGATAAAGAAATTCCAGCTAAATTGACAAATAGACAACAAGATTTCATTGAAGTAATTAAGGAAGAAATTGGCTTTATCCTGAGCACAAAAGGATAAAAACCAAAGAATTGTTAAGATATTTGTTCATTTCAAATAATCATATTTTTCATAACCCTCAGCAAAAAGCATACCATAGAGATAATTATAATTTATTGCCAATATAAATCAATGAGGATAAAGCAAAGTAATTCTATGAAACACTCAAAGATCTTCCAAATTTAGTCATCATGTGGGTGATTACCTGTTGACTTCCAAGAAAAGGAAAAGATAGTGACAAAACTCTAGCAATTTATTGACAACTACTATGTGAAAGATACTGTAGTAATCCATGGGGATACAAGAGAAAAGGATGCATTCCTGCCCTCAAGGAGCTTATTATTGGGAGACATAATATGTACATAAAAATTGTATAAAAATAAATGCAAGGTAATTGAGGATGCATGAAAACAGAAGCTTCTAGTACAATTGGGAAAGAGTCCGTGTAAGAGGCAGCACTTTTGCATTATTTTAAAAGACATACATGATTCTACAATAAGAAGAGGGAATTAATTCTAGGCACAGGTAAAACAGACAATGAAATGATATGGAGATGGGAGATGGAGTGTTACAGCTAGAGGTGAATTTGGCAGGCCTGTATAGTATGAAGAGATTAGGTATGCTCAACTATAATTCATAGTAATATTTAATAAAGTTGAAAAATAGGTTAGGGCCAGATTGATTGTAAAGAATTTAAAAGCTAAATGGAGGAACTTATAATTTATCCTAGTGGCAACAGGTAACCAGTTGATTTTATTTAATAGAAAGTGAAATGGAAACATTTGTACTTTTGGAAAATCACTTTACTAGTTTGTTGGAAGATAGATTGAAGAGGAACAGCACTTGAGGCAAGGAGGCCAATCAGGAGGCTATTACTATAATACAGAAGAGGAGGAATATCAGCCTGAACTATGATAGTGGTAGTTCAGAAAAGGAGACAGATGTGAGAGATATTGTGGAGGTAGAAATGAAAGAATTAGCTAACAGATTTCACATATAGGTGAAGGACAAGTAATGAGTCAAGGGCAGTTCTGAAGTTTAGAACCTGGGACCTTGAAGGGTGTTCTCACTTTCAACACTAATAAGGATGTTTAGAAGTGGTGGGTAAGTATTTTGGGAAAAAATAATTAATTTGTTTTTAGATATGATGTTTGGATATGTCCAGTTCGGCATATCCAGTACGTAGTTGGAAATGAGTAGCTGGAACTCAGGAAAGAGATTGGACCTAGTTATTTAGATTCTCTTAGGTCATTTTCCAATGATAAACTCAAGTGAAATGATAAAGTTAGGAATTGAGAGAGCTTTGAGAAAGAATGATGATAGAATATATATAAAGAGAATAGATGTTCCAAGAGAAGGCCTAGAAAGAAATGAAATGAATGAATACAAAGCCTTTTGTATTATTCAAAAACATCACAAATAATTATCTATAAATATTTTCATCATGATGAAAAGGTTAAAAGTACTGGACATGGTAAACAAATAACAATATCATGAAATTTGAAAGATAGCCTAATAAAAAACAGCTCTTTGCTGATGCAGGAAGCAATTTATAATAAATGTTTATATAAAGTATCAGTAGAATAAACCATTCCCCCCAAATAGACATATACCCATTAAACCATATCTTTCGAAATATATATTTATTTTGTTCTGAACTTAAATAAAGCAAGCATTTTCATAACAGTGGAATAAAAAAAGATGATTGCACGAAATTACCAATCTATTATGTACAAATTGCTATTCTTTTTAAATATATAATAAAGTCATCATGTCATTTTCTATTCCTTTCCTTTTTTTCCCATTGCCACTGTCCTAGAGATAGCTACCATTAGACACCAATATTTCTATGTATATATATATAATATGTATGTATTGTTTGTATACACATATATCCACATACACGAGTGTGTGTGTGTATGCATAAAAACATTCTGTAAAAACTGCTATGTAGCAGTTCTTTCTCTAGTTGTAGATAGTGGCTTCCTTCATAAGTCTATTGTAGTTAATCTGGGTATTTATAATAGTCAAAATGACTCAGTCACTCAAAGTTGTTATTAAAATACATTGCTATTACTGTATGCAGGGTTCTCTTATTTCTGCTCATTTTATTTTTCATTATTTCATTCATGTCTACCCATTTTTGAAGATCAGTGAGCTCATTATGTCTTACAGCACAATAGTGTTCTATCACAATCATATACCACAAATTGTTTAGCCGTTCCCCAAATGATGGGAATCCCTGTGATTTCCAGTTCTTTGCCACCACAAAAAGAGCTAAAACAGATATTTTAGAACATATACTTGTTTGTATTTTCCCTAATCATTGAAAAATAGACCTAGTAGTGCTATTGCTCAGTCAAAGGGTATAGGCATTTTAATAACCCTTTGAGTGTAATTCCAGATTACTCTCCAAAATGGTTGGATCAGTTCACAGTTCTACCAACAGTGAATTAGCATCCCAATTTTTCCACATCCCCTCCAACATTTGTCACTTTTCCTGTTAATCATTTTAGCCAATATGCTAGGTATAAAATGATATCTCAAGGTTGTTTTAATTTATATTTCTCTAATCAACAGTGATTTAGAGCATTTTTATATGACTATAAATTGTTTTGATTTCTTCATCAGAAAACTGCCTGTTCATATCCTTTGGCCATTAATCAATCGTGGAATGATGCATATTATAAATTTGAGAAAGTTCTTTATATATTTTAGATATGAGACCTTTTTCAGAGAATCTGTCTAAATTTTTTTTTTGGCTAACTGTGTTGTTAAGCAAAATTGTCTCATTAGCATGGCTTTTGTTTCTTTTGATTGGAAGTACTTTCAGCTGTTAAATGCTAAGCCCCAGGCCCAGGGCCCTGTCAGGTGTGAAACCTGTGTGGGTGTAGATTGGTGACTTAGGAGGGGCCAGCTCGGGAACCACTGGTCTCTGGTCGTTGAGGCAGGGCTTGAGAACGCCGGAAGCTTGGCTGTGAGAAGGGGTGAGCAGGGAGACAACTTCAGGGGCAGCAGCAGCGGAAGGTGTGGAAGCCAGAAGCTGTGGAAGCCAGAAGCTGCGGAAGCCAGAAGCTGCGGAGGCAGGAAGCTGCGGAAGCAGGGCTTACCCGAGTGCGAGCAGGAACGTGAGGCCAGTGAACATGATTTGGCTAGATAGTATCTTGTTTTTCTGTGGCCTCCTGGTTTCTCTTGTGAAATGGGCTTTCTGGGCCTGGAGTCTTTTTGTCAAGATGTTGGAATGGGGAGGCTGGTTCAAGTTTTTGCTGCAGTGGGGCCTAAATAAATTTCTTGTTGTTTTCTCCTTAGAGAATCTCTCATACCTCGCGATTTCGGATCATTCAAACATATACAGGATT
>JAQQSZ010003122.1:0-14539 GCA_028646595.1 Phalanger gymnotis
CCTCTTCTCCCAGTACAATTCCTTTTCACTACTTAATTAGATTTTTTGTCATCACATCAAAGTCAACTTATACCCACATCCCCTGTTTATTTATCCTACTTTTAAATGGTGTAATAACAATGCAGTTCCTCTTCCCTTGTAGGGATGTAAGCATTTTGCCCTTATTAATAATATTGTTGTTTTCTGTTCTCCTGTTTACTTTTTTATGCCTTTCTTGAGTCTTGTATTTGAAGATCATTATTTATGTTGAGCTCTGGTCTTTTTATCATGAAGTTCGGAAGTCCTCTCTTTTATCCATGTCCTTCCCTGGAAGATTATGCTCGCTTTCACTGGGTGGTTGATCCTTGGTTGTAATCCAAGCTCCTTTGCCTTGCAGAATATTGTATTCCGTGCCCTCCGATCTTTTAATGTAAAAGCTTCAAGGTCCTGCATAATCCTGACTGTGGTTCCATGATATTTAAAGTCTTTCTTTGTGGCTATTTGCAGTATTTTCTCTTTGACCTGGTAATTTTGGGATTTGGCTACAATATTCTATTATATTTCCAATTTGGGATCTCTTTCAGGAGGGGATCAGTGGATTCTTTTGATGACTATTTTGCCTCTGGGCTCTAGGACCTCAGGGAAGTTTTCCTTGATGATTTCCTGAAAGATTCTTTTTTCATTATTTTTTTCAGGTAGACCAATAATTTTTAAATTGTCTCTCCTGGATCTATTTCCCAAGTGAGTTGTTCTACCAGTGAGGTGTTATATGTTTTCTTCTATTTTTTTCCATTCTTTTGTTTCTGTTTGACTGATTCTTGGTATCTCACAGAGTCTAGAATAGTAAGAGTGAACAGAAGCAAATGGATGTGAAAAAATTTCTGGAGTCAAAATTGACAAGACTTGGCCACTGATAGGAAATAACATTTGAGTAAAAAGTGGCTCTGAGGTTACATATTTGAGTAGTTAGTTCCCACACTGGAGAGCTGTGAGGGGGCTTGTTAATTATGTCATCTGGCCTCCATGCCTAGCCCTTTTGGGTCCAAGTCCCATGTTTATTTCACCATTCTAGGCTGCATCCTCATCACCTCAAGAGCTGCAATCTTTTTCATTGGTGGCCCGAGGAAACCTGGGTTTCAGGAAACCTGATTTTATAACGGATCATGAAAGGGTTTGTTTCCATTGTTCTAGCCACTTCCTCCCTGATGTGATTGTCCAAGTGGAATATTTACATCTAGTTTGAAAGAGCCAAGAGTTTGAAGGATGACTTCAAGTGGTTATGTTAGGAAGAAAAAAAGATTTTATTTTAAAAAGCTTCTGAGTGACAAATTATTTAGTGGGTTTTCAACACTGGGCTTCACATGGTTTCCTGTTACTTAAATGGGACTTACAGCCCACTTTGAGCTATATATCCAGAGAAGGCTTAAATGGATCTAGAAGATACACATTTCTCCCCCAGTACATTCAATAAAGCTTAAGCTCTTTTCCTTCTCAATATGGTTTATGGACTTTTCTGGTCACGGGATCTCAATGGATAGGTCAGCAATATCACCTCTGTTACAGAGATGGCCCCAGTTAGTCAGCCAAGCATATTTACTAGGTACCTGCTACGTGACAGACACTGTACTGGGTGTTGAGCATACAGAAACAAAAATGAATTGGTCCCTGACCTCAAGTCAAGTAACACGCACCTATATTAGTGCACATAAAACAAAGTAAAAATACAAGATCCTTTCAAGGAGAAGGCAGCATGTAAGGGAGGGGGCGTGAACTGACCTTTGAAAAAAGTAAGATATTCTAAGATATGGAAATGGAAAGGAGAAAGAGTGAAGAAGAGAGATAGAAGGAGAGGGAGGGAGAGGGAGAGAGAAGGGTAGAGGGAGGGAGAGACAGAGAGAGAGAGAGATAGTCAGAGAGAGCACATTCCAGTTATGAGGCACAGCTAAGGCAAAAGCCAGGGAATGGGAAGTGGAAAGAATATAATGTGTTAGGAGCCCCTAGATCTGTTTGACTAAGTAAGGTCAGCTCCCTATACAGGTTGGTGGTAGCCAGGTTATGGAGGCCTTTCCACGTCCACCAGAGTTTAGATTTGAATCTATTGGCATTAGGGAGCCCTTGGAGGTGACTGAGCAAAAGAGTCCCCTCATCAGCCCAATCAATCAAAAAAAGTTGACCCTAAACCCCTCTGTCACAGGCAGGTATCCAAAGACAAAGACAAAAGTGAAACTGACCCTGCTCCTGGGCCCTTTTTTTCTATTGGCCAAGCCAAAGCATGTGCATGTTATTTGAAGCACACGTTCAAGGATAGAAGGAGATAGCTCTGCATACTCCCCACTGTTCCACAAGCCATTCCCTATGGCTTTCTTTGCCCTAGCAAAGAAGAACACTCTGGTCACCAAAACTCCCTCTAGGTAAAGATGGATTTAAACTGGTTAAGTCTTAGTTCCCAGTCCTCTGAAGGAAGGTGTCCCCTTTGACCTCCCACCTGAAAACTGGGATGCTCTCAAAGGAGATTCTGCGAGTGGCAGGATGGCTTAGGAACACGAAGGATGAGGTGATCTTATGTCTAGGGAATCTATCCCATGTCACTGGGGTGTTACCAGTGCTTAGGTCACAGATGGGACAGCTCTTTCATCCCTCAGCCCACCCTGTTGTAGAATCATCAAATCATAGGATTACATATTTAGAGCTGGAAGGAACTTAGAAGTGATCTAGTCCAGCTCCCACATTTTCCTGATGAGAAAATCGAGGCCCAGATTGATGTCAATTAATCAAGAAACATTTCTTAAGCATCTACGAGCAGCTTAGAGTGCTGGGTCAGGAGTCAGGAGGACATGAGTTCAAATTTGATCTCAGACACTTACTAGCTGTGTGACCCTGGGCAAGTCACTTAACCTGTTTGCCTCATTTTCTTCATCTGTAAAATGAGCTGGAGAAGGAAATGGCAAACCACTATAGCATCTTTGCCAAGAGAAAACCACAAGGGGTCATAAAGAGTCATACACAACTGAAACAACTGAACAACAAGCACCTACTGTGTGCCAGGCACTGTGCTAAGTGTTGAATATGCCCAAGGTCACACAGGTATTATGTGGCAAGGCCAAGATTTGAATCAAAGTCTTCTGATTGTAATATGACACCCACTACACCATACAGACCTCCCCAGACTTCATTCTTTGCTACCATGATACCTTTAGGATCCATAAATCTGCCAAAGAATTGCCGCAATTAATCAATGAATTTTCTTAACCTTAGACCTATACTTGACATCATACTGAGCCGTGCATTAATCTTCTACCTCCCGCGCCATAGTCTTCCCACACCCTTGACCCATGTCAAACCCCACATTGTCTGTGAATGCATTTATTCATATAGTGGCTTATAATTTACAAATCATTGCCTGATGCGTTATTCTAATTATGAAGTAGTTAAGGTAGGTACTATTATCCCCATTTTGTAAATTAAGAAACTGAGGATTCATTTTTTAGATTGAATACCAATGCATCGTTAGTGGACTTGGGAATTGATCCAACTATTGTAGATTTCTTTTGGGAACCGTACAAGGAAAAGTAACTAGATGGCCCATAAAATTTGACTCAGTCATCCTACTCAAGAGCACGTACCCCACTTTTTTGAATTATTCCGAATTGTTGTGACGTATATTGGACCTTTGTTTCTGTTATATTCTGGGGGATAATAAAAATAATAACTAGCGTTTATGTAATGCCTACTATGCACTGGACATTGTGCTTTACAAATATCATGTCATTTGATCATTTCAATGGCCCTGAAAGGTAGGTGTTGTTATCATTCCCATGTTATGGCAAAGGAAAATGAGACAAATGGTAGTTAAGTGATTTGACCCAAGTCACTCAGCCAGTAAGTGTCTGAGGACTGATTTGAACTCGGGTCTTTTTGACTCCAGGCCCAGTGCTCTGTCTGCTGCGCCATCTTAGTTGCCCCATTCCTAGTATGGAGATTTCTGGCTCAAAGGGTGTGGGTTGTTTAGTCTTTTTTCATAGATGATTCCAAACTGATGTCCAGAGCAGGTGTGTCACTCTGCAGCTTTTCCAACAATGTGCCAACTTTCCCATCTTCCAATGTACCCTCTAATGATAATCACCCTCCACTTTGTCACATTGTCTTGGCCAGTTTGCAAGGTAACGCCTCAGAGGTGACGTATTTTACATTTCTTTCACTATTTGCGATGTGGATCACATCTTCGTGGGGTCACTTAGAGATTGCAGTTCTTTAGAAAATTCTCATTTCCTATCTCTGATCCATTAGTCTATTGGGGAATGGCCTTTGGTATTGTAGATACACGTCAGTTCCTTGTATGTTCTAGAAATCTATAAATTACTGTCATGTTAACAGTAATGAAATACTGAGTTGCTCATTACAAGCACTCTTCAACCACAGCCTGGCTAACCACTCTTCTGGGAGCACAGAATGATGAAGGCATTCATTCTGGAATGGACTAGACTTGGTGATGTCTGAGACTCTTTCCAGCTAAGAGCTTCTATGAGGAAAGGCAAGTTCCTGGAGCACAAGAACTGGGCCTTAACCCAACTTTGCATTTCTCCCAATGTCTACCCCGTGATCTCTGGGCACTGGACACTTAATCACCATTTACTGTCATTTTCCTGTCCCCATCGCATTTGTCTCATTAGCCAATCTCCAAAACCCATTTTCTAGATGAGCCTTCTAGTCTCCTAGAAATCTAGGAAATTCGAGATAAAAAACCAACATTTTTTTTTTCTAGATTTTAAAATCCTTTGATGGAGGAACCATGCCCGTCTGTCCTTCCTCGAACATGTACGTTACCTTCTAGTGGCTCCGTGGCCTTCATATTGTGAGGACTTCTTCCATTGGTGAAAATCACATAGAACCCTTAACCTCCTGAGCAACTGATGTCCACATCTGAATGGAAATCCCCCGTCTTCTCCTCCCCAAAGCACTGAAGGCCTCTCTCTAGCTCTTTTTTTTAAAATTAGTATTCTGTGAGTACCAGGATATTTCTTCACACAGAACCACAAATACTTTTATTATCCTGATAGTTCATATAGTCATATTTTCCATCAATCCTTTAGCTTAGATTTGTCAAAGAAACATAGAATTAGACTGAGTATGTCTTCAGTTTGTCAACCATTAATCATATGACTACTATGTAGAAGGGGCTGGACTCAATGTCAAGGATATGAAGGCCAAAAGGATAGAGCCCTGGCACTTGCTCTCCTCTAGAAGCTTATATTCTATGAGGGAGATATGGCAGAGATGCAAAACATGTAGAATTGATGGAAAATGATGGTGCAAGTGAGATGGAGGTTGGAAGGGGATCAGGAAAGGTCTTGTGTAAGAGGTAGTACCTGGTCTGCAGCTTGAACAAAGCTGGCAATTTGAGAAGCTCCCTGATCATCACAGCAATGGGGTTCTCTGTTTGGAGCCACCTATTTTGATTTCTGCAGCATAAGCCTCTAAATTTGCCCTTCAGTGATAGCCCTGCACATGCATTCATTTTGGCATCTGAGGTTAATTTTCTAGCTCTACTCTGGTCCACCAGCAAATGTTTATTTGGTATTCGTGTGTTTCTTTGACCTTCCATGCAAGGTTGATGGATGGGTTTCTAAGCATCTTTAAATGAATTACAATATCTGCCAAACTTCTATTTTTGCAATATTTCTGCCAAAGGGGACGACAGTGGATGGTTACTTTCCACATTCCATTGGAATGTGTGTGTTCATAAAATTTTACGCCTGTCAGTTGATAATTTGCCAACATTCAGTTGCTATCACATCACCATCATTTTTTACATAAAATAAATTAAAATGCAGGTATTAACATCAGCAAATATGTCTTCAGATAGCTCACATTTGGGGATGGCTTTGCTCAAAAAGAATGACCCCCATAAAAGAAGCACAGCTGGAAAGAAATGTGTGAGGTCAGGGCGAGAGCAGGAGCAGGCATTTTAAGCCTGGTTTCATTTGCTCTCAGATTGTTACCTGTAAGTGGAGGGAAAACTGAACCCAGACTGAATGTGACCCCAAATCTAAGGGGTGGAGTGGGAGCTTTTCCTGTAGTCTGGGGAGCACATTGGATCTTGACTCTTAACTCAATCCAACTCAACAACCTTTTACCAAGTGCTCACTATATTCAAAGCACTGTGGAAAATGTAAAGAGGAAAAGTGCAATAAGACATACTCTCTGACCTCTGGGAGCTTCAAGGCACTGGGGGAAAGAAGATGGGATTATTCATTACCTCAGTACAGGGGGAAATATGGTAAAGGCTAAAGATCTCCCACCACCAGACAGCCCAAGACTTTAATTGCCAGAGAAGCCCTGTTTATATTTCTCTGAAAGTCACCCCAGGGCTCCAGTGGGTGTGTGATATCATCAATAAAGCTACGCTGTCCAATGCTGTAGGTAGCTACTGATCCAGGACTCCCACCTGATGAAACTTTGTCTACGTCCTTACACAAATTCATGACAGGAGGTCCAACTAACATGACAGGGACCTTCTTTGCATTCTCTTCAAATTGCGTGGGTGGAACATGGAGGCTCTTGGACGTCTCTCACTACATGATGTTCCATCACTTGCTCCCATTATGCATTTCTCTGATAATATCTTTTATTCCTCTATTGTCCAATGCCTCATTTGTAACATCATTGCATGCTCATTTTTTACCATGCATATACCTCTCAAACCCTTTCTGGGAAAACAAAACAAAACAATAAAACACTGAAAACAAAACAAAAGGGCATTCAGGAAAATCATTTTTCAGAATAACTTCAGTATTTTTTGGGGCAGGGCAATTGGGGTTAAGTGACTTGCCCAAGGTCACACAGCTACTACATGTGCCAAGTGTCTGAGGTCAGATTTGAACTCAGGTCCTCCTGACTCCAGGGCCAATGCTCTACTCACTGTGCCACCTAGCTGTACCGTAAATACAATTTTTAATAGTCATTTTAATGTGCTGATATTTTTTAATATCTCAATCATTTTCTAACATATGCTTTCCACATCCACACTTCTTGGTAGTTAAGAAAACCAGTTAAGCAAAACCGATTAACCTAAGGAGATGCTGTTTGAAAGCATATGCAATATTCCGTGCCTGTGGGTTTTATTATATGAATACTAAGAGGGGCAAAATGTATTTTGTTATCGGTTGTCCATATCAAAAAGTTGTCATTGAAATGAATCATAGTCAATTGTCTTTTATTATTATGTTCCTTTGGTTGTTTATATTTTTCTCCTGGTCCTTCTTGCTCAAATTTGTATCAGTTCATATACATCTTTCCATGCTTCTTCATCATGATTTCTTATTATACAATGATATCCTATTATATTCTCAACCACACTTTGTCATCCAGTCATTCCCCCAAGTGATGGGTACCCCCTTGGGTTCCAGTTTTTTGCTACCTCAAAATGGCCACAATAAAAATGTTTGTATCAATAGGACCTTTTTTTCTGTCTTTGACCTATTTGTGTATATGCTCAGGAGAAGTATCATTGACCAGGTCACAGAATAGGAACAGATTTGAACAAACATTTGTGTTAAAAAGAAAAAAAGTGAGTTTTTCTAACTAGGAAGACACACATATAACTCCATCCAAATCATTTTTTTTTCTTTTTTTAGTCCTAAGAGATGAAACTGGATTGGCTTTTGGCCACTGATCCAATGCTGCCAATTTTCCAGGTTCTCAATCTTAAGTGCTTAGTCTCTCCTGAGGAAAAATACTCCATAAAGGACTTTGCTTTAGTCTGGCTAGGAAAGAATGTTTAGTTTTCATAACAAAGGACTTGGGGAATGCTGAAAACTAACACACCTCTTGAGAGGAAGTGATATGTGCCATATTAGTGGTTTCCTACTCAGTTATCTCCCCTCTGATAGCATAGAACTCCTAATATTTCAGAGGTAGAGGGGACATTTGAAGCAAAATAATCCAATCAGTACTGGAAATAGGCCCCTGTATATGATATACCTGGAAAATAATCAGCCGTTGCTTAAAGATATCAGAAGGAACGCACCATCTCCTAAGAGAGCACAGGAGGTCACTTCGGTCTAGTTCCATTTGTGAGCAAGTGTTTCTTGACATCAAGTTTGTTTGTCTCTTTGCAACTTCCTTCCAGTGCTCCTAGTTCTATTTGGCTGGGCCATGCAGAAAATATCTAATCCCTCTTCCAGGTAATGGCCCTTCAAAAACCTGAAAAGAATTATATTCCAACTAAGTCTTCTCTTCCGCAGGCTAAGTATTCCCTATTTCTTCAACTGACCATGCTTATGGTAAGAGTTCAAGGCCCTTCATCAGCCTGGTTGCTTTCCTCAGGGAGCCTTCTAGCTTATCAATGCCCTTCCTAAATGGTGGCTCCAAAAGGAAAAGAAACATTCCAGATGTTGTCGAACCCAACGAGATTGCCATAAGACCACTGTTCCCTTAGTTCTGGACATTATCATGTCTCTGTTAATATGGCGTAAGATCACATTAGGTTTTTTTATGGCAGAAATCTCACACTTTTGACTCATATAAAGTTTCCAAATCCTTTCCAGATAAATTTCTATCTAGCCATGTATCTCTCGTCTTGTACTTATGAAGCTAATTCTTTGAAACCAAGAGCATAGCTTTATATTTATTCCTACTAAATTTCAGTTATTTCGATTCAGCCCAATATATTATCCTGTCACAATCTTTTTGAACCCGTTGGTAGCCTGGGCCACTAAAGCTGTCAGAAAAATGATAGACTTTGTTTGCTAAGCACACTCCTTGGCATTATAGGTCAAATCCCATGCAGCTAACAGAAATGTATAGATAACAGAAAGATTTATAGATTCGAGCCAATGGTCTACTTAGGTGAAAAAAACAGTCTAGTCTTTACTAACTAAATCTTGATACAAAAGCATTTGGAATTGTCCCCTGAAATTAACTGTAACTGAATTCTTGACCGTGCTCAGATTTTTAAGGAGATGGACATCATGGCAAAACCCTGGAATTTGGAGTTAGAGGCCCCGGATCTCAGAATCTCAACCCCTATCCTCACTATGTCTCCTCTGTATGAACTTCGACAACTCTGTTTTTGCAACTATAAAATAAAGAGATTGGACAAGAATGATTGATTTCCAAGGTCCCCAGAGCTCTAAATACTGTGGGGCCGGGATTGTCTGAGCAGAAAGTTTAGCCAGAAGAATGCAAAATTCCCCACTGCAAATGTGGGAGTCATTCTAAAGACTCAAGGACTATCAACTCTCAAGAGACTGATGGCAACAGAGCAATCAGTCAACATTTAATCAGCACCTACTATATGCCAGGCAATGTACTAAGGACTGGGGATACCAAAAACGTATACACTCAATGAAAATATCTGACCTTTGGCTAGCACTATACTTCTATCTCATCCCATTAGAGTCTTACAAGAGCTCTGCAACCTAGCTCCTATATTATCTCCATTTTTACAGATGAGGAAGTTGGTGGTCAGAAAGAATAAATGATTTGTCACACTGCCTAAAAGTGTATGAAGTGAGATGAATAAATGAAAATGCATTTATGAAGTGCCTACTGTATACCTTGTACCATAGTAAGCACTGGGGATCCACATGCAACATATGAGACAGTACTGCTGCCTCCTCCCCCATCAAGGAACTTGCATTCCTCCTCACTCCAAGGCTAGTGCTCTTTCCATTATGGTGAACTACTAGGCAATCAGGAGCCTCAAGCATATGCCAGCTAGCATTTATGTAACACCTTAAGGTTTGCAGAGCACTTTCCATATAACTTATTTGATGTTCACAACACTTGGAGGGAGTTACTATTATCATTCCCATTTTACAAATGAGGAAACTGAGGCAGAGAGTGGTTAAGTGGCTAATCCAGGATCACATAGTAAGTATCTGAGGCCAGATTTGAGCTCAGGTTTTCCTGATTCTGAGTGCAGTATCTATCCACTATGGCACCAAGCAGGCTAATTTTTAAGAAACTCACCTCTAGCAAGAGTGACTGTTAACTCTCCTGACTTCTTCATTCCTTGGTCCTTTGGAGCTTTGGGAAAATCCTTCCCCAGCATGGGCTGTAGTTTCTCAATCTATAAAAGCGAGATAACACTACTTACCCACTACCTTCCTCCCAAGGATGAGAAAGAATGAGATAATGTCTGTGTAGACCTTGGGGGTCCATAAGAGATAGGATTTCAATTGATGAAAGGTGATGTTATTCCCTGTTCCCCTAGAAACCAATTACTCAGTGTAAGAAATGGTCTTGCTTGAAGAAAAATTGAATAGACCCCAGTCCTGGGTCAGGCCCTTGATAGTCTGGAAGGATTAGAAAGAAATTAATCTCCTTTTTTGTCATCTCCAGTAGAGAGAGGGAGGCTACAACAAGCAGGGTTTTGATAGGCAGGCTCTAGGCACTGCCTTTTCCAAAACTGGAGCCCTCTGTGGGTGGAAGGTTTTCCATGATGTTTAAAGTTGTAGGCTTTCCAAGTGTGATTATCACAGACCTTCTGAAAAACAGAGATCCTGCTACCTGGTATGTTTCCTCCTCTCTGTCTTTTTTTCCCTCATGTTACTTACTGGTGGTGCCATATACACAAACATATGAACACCAGACTCAAATACACACACATACAAACACATACATGAGTGTATACATGCATAGGCATACACACATTGCACATGGTTGCTAGACTGATATGTTTCTATTATTGAGTGCTAGCAACTTGTCTGTTAAGTAGATGGCATATCATGACCTGAAAATGGAAGTATGGTTGGGCAGAAGTTTTACTTGTAAATGAATGCCATTGCCAATTTCCTTATAGAATCCAAAACATGAAGTGACTGATTTCAGTGACCTCTCTGGTTCTTCCTCTTCAGGTTCTAAATCTGTGATCCTCTGATCTTTCTGTACAGTATAATAGAAATATACTGGTCTGTGAGTGAGAAAATCATTGGATCAAGCCTGAAAGAGACCTTAGAGGCTATGCAGTGCAATTCCCTTATCTTACAAAGAGGAAACTAAGGCCTGGAGTGACACATCCAAAGTCCCACAGGTCGTGTGCAGCAGAGCTTGATTCAAATCCATATCTTCTGACCTTACAATGATTTTTGAGGTAATTACAGATGTTTAGCCAGGAGATAAGTTGGATGTGGGTTTTTTCAGCTGTTTGCTGAACTATATGGCCCTTGAGGTCCCTTCCAATTTTCCATTCTGCAACTCCAAATGCAGTGATTATTTCACTCCTCCCCACCCCCCCCCACTGCCCTATGACCTGAGTTAGAATTATAACTCACCATATAACTACTAGCAATGAAGAAGGTGGTGATGATGGCGATAGTGATGGTAACAATGATGGTTGTGATGACAATGGGAATGGTGGTGGTGATGGCAATAATTATGGTGATGGAGATGATAATGAGGATGAGGAGGAGGAGGAGGAGGATGACAAGGACAACAATGACTTTTTATAGAATATGAAGTATTATAAAGTGCTTTTTTCACAACAACCCTGGGAGATAAGATGGACCCATATGACCTCAGGTATGTTATGGGGCATTTCAGACTTTCAGTTCCATCATTTATAAAAATGGTGATAACATCACTCAAAGACAACTCTGTCTGAGGGTAATTGTGAAGAAAGCACTTACACAATGAATCTATAAATGTAAGCTGTAATTATGATTACATCAGTCCTTCAAGAATCTATAATTTTGTTGGTCTGGGCACTCCTTCCTCCAGAGCCATGTACATGTCCTCTGTGTCTGAGCAGACAGTTTTTAATAGTTTCTGGGACCCAGAAATTCATCCCCCTGAAGCTAACCAGTGAAATGAACTGGACGATAATTATTGTTATTACACTATCTTCCTTAACGAGTTGAATGTGGCCTCTTCCCTTAGCCCCCAGTCATTTTTTCACTGAATAAGATGATGGGCTCTTCAGCCTACCTTGGCAAAAATGCCAGCCCCTAACCCCTTTTCTCTGCTCTAGTGTTGTCAAGAGGCATCTGCCAGGGCAGCTCCTGGCAAATTTTGGTAATTCTCTATAGGTTCACTGGAACTTATCCGTTGACAGGGAACTTCACAATCAGCCTGACCAACACCATGGCTTTATGGAGGAGTATAACAAGACTTAGACAATGACTAGCCAAGGTATAAATGGTAATATATTTCATACCTTTTGACCTGTCACTCCTATGCTTTTGACACTTCTCATTGGGACTTTTTATCAATCATAGGGCAATCCAATCCTAGAACTGGGAGGGGCCCTGAAAGACATCCAGTCCAGCAGACTTATTTTGTAGAAAAAGAAACCGAGACCTAAGAAAGTGTGAACTGGCATGTCCAAGGTCACACTGGTGGGAAGAATGTTGTTCCGAAGGATCCCTATTAGCCTCGTTGTGGAAATAGTTTGGGTAAATTGCTCTTTGATTCATTGAGTCAAAATTCAGTCTCCTTCTAGACAAATTAGCTCTGTTTTCCTCTACCACTAAAGACTTTTTTTGCTTACCCTGGTTTACCCACCAAATGATGTTCCATTCAAAAAGCACTTATTAAGCACCCACTATGTTCCAGGCATAGGACCAGACGCAGAGGATACAAAGAAAAACCTCAACAGTCTCTTTCCTCCAGGAACTAGTGTTCTTTTGAGAGGTCAACAATAAATACGTAGAAAAATCAAATATAAAATAGACATAAAATTATGTTTGTGGGTAGGACTTTTATTCATGGTGGGGATCAGCAAAATTCTTGTGTAGGAATGAGCATTTGAACTGAATCCTGACATAAACTAAGGATTCTAAGACTAAAGAAAGGAGCGAATACTTCCTAGGCATGGGGTGGAGCCTTGTAAGTTACAGAAAGGAGAGATGGAATATAAAGATGCTAGACAGTTTGCATGGAAAGTAGAGTGGGTGAAAGAAAATAACATACCATAAGCTTGAAAAACAAAGTAGGTTGGAGCCATGTTGTGAATGGCTTTGAAAGCCCTACAAAGGTTTGTGTGTTTTACCATTGAGGCAGGAAGCTGCTATTGGAGTTTCCTGAGCAGGAGAATAACCATTGGTGTAGGCAAGGATCAAGGGGCAGATGAAAATATGTGTGTGTCTCCAGGACTCTAATTCCTGACCAAATGGCTGAGAATATGATCCCTTTTAATAGTGGGTCATTTTCACGAGTAAATGATTTCACTGCCTTGCAGAGAAATGAGAACGGCTGGAGAGACAGTAAAACAGTAGCATGTCAGATGTGAAGAGCAGTAGATGAGAAACCAAGAGTCATGACTTTAGATAAACCATTTCCCTCTTGGGGACTCAGTTTCTTCATTTGTAGAATAAGCAATGACTTTCTGCTTTCACACTCCTAATATAATTTGGCTGGAAAAGTTGTCCATTTGTGGTTATCTTTGAACAAGTTAAATAGAGACAGTCCACGTAGGAATGCCCCTTGTCTTAAGGGAAAATAGAAGGATACAGAAAATCTTTCCCAAGAAAGAGAAATCAGCAGGGAGAAAAATGGCTATTGTCCAGAGAAATGAGTGAGATGAGAGAGTGGGTTGTGTCTGATTGACTCCAGGACAGCTGGATGAGGTGAAGGGTGTTAACGGGCAAAACATGCCTCTTGGGTATGATAACAGTCCAGCCTCTCTGATGAACTGTGTCCAAAGATGAGGTTTCCTGTGTTTACTTTCTTCCTCCCTAGATGCTCTGCCTTCCTAGCCACCTCTTATCTACAATGGGATAGAAATCATGGACATCATTTTTTCAAACAAAAATGCTAATTTCCCACTCAAAACCATGCCCTCCTTTGGACATTCTTGCCTGAGTCACCCTTTCTTCAGGATAGAAGAATAGTGATAGAACAAAAGTTGGCAAAGATACTGCTATCTACCCTCAATACATAACTTATTCCATATTTCTGAGATCCAGTGTGGATCTCAGAGGAGAATTTGGCCCTTTATATGGAATGCAATGCATATTAAAAACATATACTAAACATGTAAACTCTCAGACAGTTGCATCACATAGCAATGCAAAACATAATATTATTTAAAATCTGGGCCAAAGGTTGAAAACCTCGAAACTGCTCAGGAACTGTTCTAATGCCAAGGAAGGAAATGCAGTGATATGATTCACATTGTACTGGCGAGAAGGGGCTGCTCCTTCCAGAAGGTTGCATTTGATTGGCCAATCATTTTTACTTTAAAGCACGTCTCTGCTTTTAGGGAGAAAATGAGTTATTAAACATGAATTCAGGCTATATCTTCTATATCTTCCAGTACCTGTTTTCTTCATCTTCTGAGTCAGTAATAATGGCCCCCAGATGTTTGCAACTTTGCTTTGAGATCTCTCTGCTGGGTGAAAAGAAAGAATCGAGAGTGAATACTATTCCTATGGGTTTTATGAATATCAAACCTGTACCCTCTGTTTCCTTTAGACTCCAATGCCCTAATGTAGTAGGAAGGCCGAATTTATGATCTCAAATATAATCATGTATATGTTTGAATTGTCCGAAATTGCAAGGTATGAGAGATTCTCTAAGGAGAAAACAACAAGAAATTTATTTAGGCCCCACCACAGCA
>JAQQSZ010003123.1:0-14539 GCA_028646595.1 Phalanger gymnotis
AAAAAAAAAAAAAGTAACCCTCCTACTTAAAAAGCAAAAAACCAACAAACAAAAAAACTTCATAAAAAAAAAAGAAAGAAATTTACCATGGAATGCAACTCCACTATGATAGAATCAGAATCATAAAGCCGAACATCCCTTAGAAATACCTAATCCAAATCATTTTTGCTGCTCACAATTTTCTCTATTTCCCAGGATCACATTAAATACCCATTATCTTCGGGGCACTATATTAGGCCTTATGAGATGCCAAAAAAAAATTCATTGCCCAAAAAAGAGCTTGTGAGGGCTTTGGAAGTCAGGGAAGGTTAGAGCTTGAGCTGTGTCTGGAAGGATGAATAGGCTTTGAAGTGGCAGGAGAGAAAGGAGTAATGAAACCAATCAGTTAGAGAAATTGTTTTTTTAGACAAGCAAATGTTTGCTATCAGCAGATATAACTCTTGGTGTGCCCCTGAACAGAGCCTGGCTGTCTCTGCCCATGCCTGGGATGCCTGCAATGCTGTTGTTGATAAATGCCAGAGAGCCTCTAAAAATAACCCTGGTACACTTGCAGGCTCCCAAGTTCTCCTTTATTTATTGCTCAAGCTACAAATTCTGACATGCTAAAGGCCAGTGACTTTTCAGGAGCTGTTTGTTTCCCCAGATCTGGCTTCTTTAGGTCATTTTGGATGAGCAGGAACAAACAAGACCCCTGTTTTTCTGTTGCTAATGTTCTGTCATGGGTGGCAATCTACAATTCTGGAGACAAGTGTTGGGAGTTCCAAGCCAGTCTTTGGAAGGCATCTCAAAACAAACTCAGAGTAAAAAGCCAGGTTTATTTACTGAACAGCCAGCCAGCCAGCCTAAAGGCACATGCTTTGCCATCCTTGTGACAAATCACAACATCTGTGCCTTGACAGGTGCATTGTGGCTATTTTCTGGACATAGGAATGTTGTTGGACTTTTGTAACTTATCCTTTCCAAAGAAAGCACAGAAGATACTTGCTAAAAAAGAAAACTGTTCTGAAATTAAAAACAAACCAGGAAAAGACAGCTTTGGTAATGGGACTAGCCTGTTGTGCATAAGGGGCTGTCCACACACCAGGTACTGGAGGGAATGAGAGAAAATCTGATAACTCTCCATCATAAAAATACTCACTGACTCATACTTGAATGTGACCAATATCATTCTTCTCATGTGGCTAAACACTAGGCCACATGTTGCTGTGAAATTAGCTTGGTCAGGACATTTTGTTCGACAGAGTGGAAAGCCTCCTCTCCAGGGCTCTTTTTTTTTTTTGTTAAACCTGCAGAGAAAGCAAGGAAGTGACAGCCATATTTATCATGCTATTCCCAGGGCCTCATAAGAATTTTTCCACCTAAGTTAACTTAGTCTTTCTTTACATGAAGTAAAATAAATACAGATGAGGACATTGAAAATACATGAACATATAAATATAGACTAGGGTGTCAACATTTGGCCTGGCTACATGCCTTGTGAAAAAAAAAAGGAGGTCGTTTAATATGATCCTTGCTTCCTAGAGGCTAGATCCCACGGGCAGACAGGAGCTGCTGATCTTGGTTGGCTGTCTCTCTCCTCACTACTGGCTGACTACTGCCCTTCTTCTAGTGTCCTCAGTTCATAGCTTTGGTGTTTTTCCAGCTTCCTCATTTTCTCTCACCCCAGAAATCCCATCAGTTTCCACATCTCGCTATTTCTGCCTTCACCAACTCTCTTCCATTTGACCCCTTCTCTCTAATAACATGGTCACCAGTTTCAGTTGTGGACTGTGAACCAAAAATGGACCCCATTTTGGGGGGTTTTGTTGGCAAAGATACTGGAGTGGTTTGCCATTTCCTTCTCCAGCTCACTTTATAGTAGGGGAAACTGAGGTAAACAAGGTTAAGTGACTTGCCCAGGGTCACACAGTTGGTAAATATCTGAGGCCAGATTTGAACTCAACAAGTGTCTTCCTGGTTCCAACCCTACACTGCACCACCTAGCTGCACATGCCACTTAGTAGGTGCTTTAAAATACAGATTGATTCTTGATTAAGCATATTAGATACTGCCCATCTCTGGCAGAATGTAAGCTCCTGAGGGTAAGGACTGCTTCATTTTTTTCTTTCTATTCCTACCACCTAGCACAGTGTAGGGCTTAATAATTAATTATTGGTTGATTAAGAGATAGATACTCAACATAAGGCAGTATTTATTAAGAGTCCCCAGGTACATAGCATGAAGCCACTCATTGCATATTAAAATAGTCCCTGACTGAAGTGCCTCATTTTTTTAAAGATCTAAAATACATTTATGTCTAAACTGTAACTATGTGACACTGGGCAATTGTCTTGACCTCTCTAAGATTCAGTTTCCTCCTGTGAAAAATTAGGATAATATGTGTATTTTCTGCCTCACAGGGCTTATCAGAGGGAAGTACTTCACATTCCTTAGAGCACCAGAGAAATGGTATTAGCTACTATTATGTACAGAAAGTATATAAATTTTTTGTTTGTTTGATTTGGAGGGGGCAAGGCAAGGCAATTGGGGTTAAGTGACTTGCCCAAGGTCACACAGCTAGTAAGTGTGTCAAGTGTCTGAGGCCAGATTTGAACTCAGGTCTTCCTGATTCGAGGACCTGGGCTCTACTCACTATGCCACCAAGTATACAAGTTTTGATGTTCATTCTATGAGGTTTTCAAAGTTTGCTTACTCACTTGTAGGTTGAATTTCAGTGCATAGACCATGGGACCTAGAGTCAGACCTGAGTTCAAATGTGGCCTCAGATACTAGCTGCGTGACTCTGGGCAAGTCACTTTACCCTGGTTGCCTCAGTTTCCTCATCTGTAAAAATGAGCCGGAGAAGGAAATGGCAAACCACTGCAGTTATCTTTGCCAAGAAAACCCCAAATGGGGTCATGAAGTATCTGGCATAACTGAAATGACTAACCAACAACAAAGATCAGACTTCATATATAAATAAAAATGAAAATAATAAAAGTGTAATGCTATAATTGGGCCAGATGGGTGGTGCAGTAGATAAAGCACCAGGCCTGGAGTCAGGAGGACCTGAGTTCAAATCCAGCCTCAGACACTTACTAGCTGTGTGACCCTGGGCAAATCACTTAACCCTATTTGCCTCAACTTCCTCATTTGTAAAATGAGCTGGAGAAGAAAATAGCAAACCACTCCAGTATCTTTGCCAAGAAAACCCCAAATGGGGTCATGAGGAGTGGGACATGACCAAATAACACTAAGACCATAGTTATTTTTTAAAGCATTTAATAAAGAATACGGTTGTGATTTACACTGAAATAGCCCCTGACCTCTTAGAGCTTAGATTGTAATTGACGATCAGGAGCAGGTACGCGGAGAGTAGGTACTGAGGAAAGACCATATAGCATCTTTTCTTACCGAGCTGCCTAAGTCTCAGAGAGGTTATGAGCCTTGCCCGTGGTCACACAGCTAGGTAAGCATTAGAGGAAAGATTTTAACCAAGCATTCCTAACATTGGATTTGGCCCTAATTACAGATGCTCATCTGATCATGCCTCGAAGTCCGGGTATCACCACGCTAAGCTGCTTTTCATGATGCAAACCCAGGCAAAAACGCTAGACAGCAAAAGCAATGCAAAATGACAGGGTACCATATCGACGCCGACACAGGTCGGGGAAAAGCACATTTCATAGGGAGAAGACAAAAGTAAATAAACAGTTGGGGGGCGGGGAGAGAAAGAGGAAATAGCTGTGGAAATGTCAAATTCAGATCAGACAAAAACCTTACGGAGCGAATCACTGGGGGGAGGGGGGGCGTAGCAAAGTCGGAGAAAAGAATATCAGCCTTTATAGATAATGAATATGAATTAAATTAATAGTTATAATGATTGTTTATCATGAGTAGTTCTATTTACTACAAATTTAATTAGTACTCAGAAGACTATTATATTTCCTGTTTTGCAGTTGGAAAATCTGTCGCCCAATTAGGTAAGTTAGTTGGCACTAGAGATAGAGTTCAGAGAAGCCCTCAGAGTTCTCTGTCTCTTTCCTTCATCTGTTCTTTTCTGCTTATTGCAATACTTATAAAAACATAGTTTTGAACACGATGAAAAGAAAATTAAACACCAGCATAACCTGTGCCTGGGAAGACAGGAGCCACCTCTGCAATGTGACTTCTTCCATGCCCTTCTGTTCTGAAAGGATAAATTTATATTTGTTTCATAGAGTGTAGGGAAGATGTGGATAGAGTGCTGGGCCTGGGATCAAGAAGACCTGAGTTCAAATTCACCCTCACACACGAACTAACTGTGTGACCTTGGGCAAGTCACTTAACCTCCAACTTTCTCAGTTTCCTCAATAGTAAAATGACGATAATTATACCACTTGTCTTCCAAGGGTTGTTGTGAGGATCTAATGAGATAATATATGTAAAGTACACAGTGCCTGGCTCATAGTTGGAGCTATATAAATGCTAGCTCTTATTATTATATCAAAAACTTTATTTTTAATTAAAATGAAAATATTAAGAAATAATATCTCTCCAACCTAAATCTCTCTCCAGACTTTTTTTTTCTCTTTAGGGAAATGAGTACCACCAAAGCTAACTCTTTTCTTGGGAAAATGGATTAGAAATGATAAGCACATTTAACTCTTGTCTAGGTAAGATCATTGCCTCTCCATCTACCTGAAATGGCTGGAACTATGGCCCACCTAAGTGAGGGTCTCGCTTGCATTCAAGAGTAATATGTTGATCAAAGGAAGGAACCCGAGAACCCAAGATTAGGGTGGGTTGAGCCAAGATCAGACTCTTTTGTTCCTGCCTACCTATCCTTCACATCCCAGGTGCATTCGCCCTTAAGACAAGTAAGCCTGCGTGCATGCTCATTCATCTAAGCAAAATAACCTATTGAAAGTTACTTTGCAATGCAAAGTAGGAATTTAGTTTTTCGTGCCAATTTCCTCTTTGTTCACCATAGAAACATTCTCCTGAAAGTTTTGACTTGAGATTTCTTTCTGTGCTATTTCAGAGCCTAGGATCACAGAATGAAAAGAATTTCCTAAAATATCACAAGGGAGGTGAGGAGTTAGGGCCTGTGAGAGTGGTATCCCATTTGGGAACCTGAATGAAAGTCCCCTCCCTCTAGTTACTTATATTTGTAAGTGCCTTTTGCTTATTTCTGGTACCTTATTAATACACAATCCATTTTATAGGGTCCTCTGAGGATCTGTTCTATTTTCTTACGATCGTCATACAGAGGAAACACCATATTAATAGTTCAACAAATAACATAAACTGAGAGTGTATTATCTATTTTCTTTTTTTTCTTTATTTTTTAGAGGGAGAAAGGCTAGGCAATTGGGGTTAAGTGACTTGCCCAAGGTCACACAGCTAGTAAGTGTGTCAAGTGTTTGAGTCTGGATTTGAACTCAGGTCCTCCTCACTCCAGGGCTGGTGCTCTACACACTTAGCCACCTAACTGCCCCCCAGGATTATTTATTTCTTATGATCATCACACAGAGGAAACACTATACAAATAGTTCAACAAAGCCCATAAACTGAGAGAGGATTATCATAGACATTTTAATGTTGGGACCTTTGTGCTAGAGGCTTAGTTTCTCAATCAGTAGTATAAATATAATTTATAAACCAATAACATAAAACAAGTAATGGTTTACCTACTCATACTTTTCTTTTTGGAGGGGGGAAGGCAGAGCAATTGGGGTTAAGTGACTTGCCTGAGGTCACATAGCTAGTGTGTCTGAGGATGGATTTGAACTCAGGTCCTCCAGGGCTGGTGCTCTACTCACTGTGCCACCTAGCTGCCCCATGGCACCGAAACTCAGAATCAACCAGAGATCTTTAAATCCATACTTTTAGGAAACATGTCAATCTTCATAAGATCATAGATTTAGAGCCAGAAGAGAGCTACGTGGTACAGAGGATAAAGTGTTAGACCAGGAATCCGGAAGACCAGAGTTTGAATACTGCCACAGACCCTTGCCAGCTGTATGACCCTGGGCAAGTCATCTTAATTCTGCCTGCCTCAGTTTTCTCATCTGTGAAATAGAGATAATGATGGCACCTACCTTCCAGAGTTGTTGTCAGGATAAAATGAGATACATATTTATAAATCACTTTAGAAATCTTAAGGCACTATTTAATTGATAGCTATTATTGCGATGTGATCTAGTCCAACTCCATCCTTCTACAGAAGAATAGAGGGTTCAATGATTTGCCAAAGGTCACATGGGTATTAAGTGGTGAAAACATGACTTGAGCCCAAGTCCTTTTACTCCAAATCCAGTAGGGTAGAAGGGGGAGGGGTAGCTTGATAAATAGAAAGAAGTCATAGATCCTTGGTAACTGTGAGGACTAACTTTGATAGACTTGGCTCTTCTCAGCAACGTAAGGCTCAAAGACAACTCCAAATGACTCATGACGGAAAAAGCAATGCACATCCAGAGAAAGTATTACGGAGTCTGAATGCAGATTGAAGCAAACTATTGGCTCTCTTTTTTTCCCATCTTTTTTGGTTTCATTTCTCCACTCTCATGATTCATTCCATTGCTTATAATTCTTCTTTACAACTGGACTACTATGTGAATAAGTTCAATGTGAAGGTAAATATAAAACCTACATTGGATTACATGCCATCTCGGGGGAGGAGAGAGAGGGAGAAAAAATGTGGAACCCAAAAATCTGTGGAACTGAATGTTGTAAACTAAAATTAAAAAATAAATTTATAAAAAAGGAGCTTTGCATGACATACTTGCAGTCCTACTATATGTCAACAGTCTATACCCCAGCTGTAGTTCTGTCACTCACAAGTTTACAAAATACAAAAAGTTTTTCTAACAGTCTGACCAGAAAATTTTTGCAAAAAAATTAATAGTAAGATTGCAGAGCTCCTGCAAAATTTTCCAAGCCATTCATAAGCTATGCTCAAGGCATACGTGATGTTGGAGTAACTGAAGACATCAGCCCTACAATGGCTCAGCTTGCTTGGGATCTTTAAGATTTACAAGCCTCTATGAGGTAGGCAATGCAAGGACTTTCCCCATTTTATAGATGAGGGAACTGAGGCTTAGAATGTTTAAAGCCTTCCCCAGTGTTGTACAGGTAGTAAAGGTTAAAACCCGGTTACAAATTCAGGTTTTCTGATTCCAAGATCAGTATATTACATCAATCTAAGAGCAGGGCTTATTGGTAATCTGCTCTAAAGAAAATATTTATAAAAAAAGAAGATGAGTAACAAATGCAAACTTATATGCCTGGTAACACTTAGCATTGACAACATTATTGGGAGGGGGCAGAAGGAAAGATTTCTGTGCCTGTGGAATTATTTTTCCTCCCTATGAACTCTCATACCTCTTTGCTTGTGTCTCTTGTCCAGTTTGACACTTTACTTTGAATTATATTTCTCTGTTTAAATATCTTACTCCTCCCTATTAAAGTGTAAACTCTTCAAGCTCACATTCCACATTTTTCCATCATCTATATATTCCTTCCCCCTTAGTACATTGTCCTGTACTATTAGACTTGTTGCTAAGTATTTTAATTGAATTTGTCAAATTAAGGTCTATTTGGAAAGAAGCTCATCTTATGAAGCAATTTTACAATTACGACCTTTATGATAGTTACTCCTTGACACAAAGGGCCCAGCAGATAATCTAGGAACTGACATCACTCCCAGAAAGGTAGCCATGAGTTCCCTTTACAAGCACAGGCTCACGAGGCTCAAAATATAAACAAGTTTATTTATTTAAAGGAACCAAAAGTAAAAATAATTTCGGAATCTACAGAAAATAGCACTATCCACTAGTAAGCAACCTCCGTCCCTCCCACACACACACCTACACCATCTTAGTCATTTACTTACTTGGTCATTTACTTAGAACTGTCCAAGGTAGGAGCCCAGCAAGGAACACAAGAGTGGTCCTCATCACTGGGACCTCCTATCACATCTTGCATCTCTCCTCTGCTCCCAGGAGATGGCAGTCATTTGCTGTTCTCCATGGCAACGCTAATTTGCCTGCCTTCTCAGCTACTTCTCCCCCTGTAGTTTTCCCCAGCCTCCAGCAGATGGCAATATGTATTAATTAAATAATGAATTAATTCAGTCTTTTTTTTTCCCCCCATCTTTTATAGTTTCTCTCACTGAATTTCTTCTCATCATTCAGCAGAAAGTGGTCAATCTATGGCTCTCTGCCAGTTAATATTATAGCTCCAAAACTTAGCTCCACCTGCTTCCATTTCTAATGTCATCTTTGACTCTGGCTTCCTGACTCCAAAGATCCCACGTAAATTGACTTTTCTAGGTTCTGAGGATACAAAGACAGGGATGCCCTCAAGGACCTTACATTCTATCAGCACAAGCAAGACATACTCATAGATGTACGTAAAAAATAAATAAATGGGGGTGGAATGATGCCTATGAGAGGAAAAGCAAGTAAGCCAGTTTGTCTGGAACGCAGAGTTCACGCACGAAAAGAAGTAGGGAAAAAAGAATCACTTTGTAAAGGGTTTTAAAACGTCCAACAAGGAAGTTTGTTTTTTTGCCTACAGGCAGTGGTCACCTGGTAAATGTTTAACAACCAACTTTCTAGGAAAAAAAATGTACACAGGACACACTTTAGTTTAACATTTTATTTTTTATTTTTTCTCAATTACATGTAAACCAAAAAAATTTAATATTCATTTTTTTAAAGGTTGAGTTCCAAATTATCTCCCTCCCTCCCTTCCTTTTCCCCTTCTTGAGAAGGAAAACAATTTGATACAGATTATATATGTACAGTCATGCAAAACATTTCCATATCACTCATGTTGCAAAAGAAAAAACATAGTTCCCCCCAAAAGCCTCTAAGAATAATAAAGAATGTGAAAAAAAAGGACACTTCAATCTACGTCCAGACTCCATTAGTTCTTTTTCTGCAGGTAGATAGCATATTTTATCAAAAGTCCTTTGGAATTGTTTTAGATCGTTGTATTGTTGAGAATAGCTAAGTCAGTCACAATTCTTCATTGAATAATGTTTTGCTAATTTCACATTTCATCAGTTCACAGGAGTCTTTACAGGTTTTTCTGAAAGTATCTTGCTTGTCATTTCTTACAGCACAACAGTACTTTATCACAATCATACATCACAACTTGTTCAGTCATTCCTCAATTAATGGCCATCCCCTCAATTTTCAACTCTTTGCCACCACAAAAAAGAGCTGCTCTAAATAATTTTGTATATAGAAGTCCTTTTCCTTTTTCTTTGGGATGCAGACCTAGTATTGCTGGGTCAAAGAGTAGGCACAGTTTATAGGCCTTTGGGCATAGTTCTAAATGGTTCTCCAGAATGGTTAGATCGGTTCATAATTCCACCAACAGTGCATTAGTATCACAGGATACACTGACTTGATAACATTTTTCTCCATCACTTTCTTAAGTGTGGACAATCAATAACACAATAAACCAAATCCTGATTTATTTTCTTTTTGTTGTTCTGTCCAACTTTTTGTGACTCCATTTGGGGTTTTCCTGTCAATGATATTGGAGTGGTTGGCTATTTCCTTCTCTAGCTTAATTTACAGAGGAGGAAACTGAGTTAAAGAGAGTTAAGTGACTTGGCCAGGGTAACTCAGCTGGCAAGTGCCTGAGGCTGGATTTGAACTCAGGCCTTCTTGACTCCAGTCCTGGTTCTCTATCTGCTGTGCCCCTTAGCTGTCCCAATTTATAGCATTTGCAATTTCTGAGGTATAAATGCTTGCACTGAAAATTGGGAGAAAATCCTTCTCATCATACCATATCCTCTCAATTAATGCATACTTCATCTAATGATTACTTTATCTAGTCCATCTCTCTCCATCTTCTTCACTAGTCTAGGTAACTTTATCAAAAGTGCTTCTAAGACCTTCTTAAACTATATCCACAACATTCTAATTGTACAATGTCTCCCCTATTAGATTATCCTTGAGGGTGGAAATCTGTCTTTTGCCTCCTTTTGTATCCCCAGCATTTAGCACAGTGGCTGGCACATAATAGGCACTTAATAAAGCTTATTACATTTAATTGAATTCTCCTCATTGACTAGTTTAATAATCCTGTCAAAATAATAATAGCTAATATACACATAGATCTTTAAGGTTTGCAAAGTGCTTTATGCATATTATTTGATTTGATTGGATCCTTACAACAACCCTGTAAGGTAGGTGCTGTTACTATCCCCATTTTACAGACAAGAAAACTGAGGCAAACAGAGGACAAGTGATTTGCCCAGGGTCACATCGGGCAGCTCCATAAATAACTGAGGTGGAATTCAAATTCAGGTCCACTTGACTCAGTCTTCTTGCATCATTATCCCCAATGCCACAATTTCCTGCTAGACTTGTTCTTAATGAAGCTATGTTGGCTTTTTTCAGTCACCTCCACTTCCCTCTCTAGGTGTTCCCCAACCACTTCTTTAATGATTTCTTCTAGAATTTTCCTAGGAAAAGAAATCAAGCTCACTGACCTTCTTTCCTTATTTTTCTCTAGAAATAAACCACAAACCTTTTTGTTGTCCTTAGAAGCCCTCAGGGACAATCTAGCTCGCACCTAGCTTTACCTGAATGCTCCCATATCTCCTTCATCTCATAGTATTATTCCTAATAATCAGAAATTTAGAATATGTGACCCAAATAAAACCTTATTTTATTTGATTTTAGGGAATATTGCCCACAGTTCTCTTGTTTCCTTCTTCACATAGAAAGTTCAAGGAAACTTTTCTCTGCTTTTTAGCCTTAACCAGACATTTGTGTGGTATTTTGAGAAGAACTTTATTTAAACAATCAAATAATGATTGAATATAATGGGAACATAAACAACATGTCCAGCAAGATGTTTCCCTTTTATTGCTCCTATTACCATCACATTCAAATGAAGGTAAGCATAACCTTACAAGTTTCCCTGTGGAGTTTATGCTATAAAAATGGTCCATTGGAGTCATTCAGTTTCAGAAGATTTGAATATGATCCAAAGGTAGAAATTGAATGGAAACTAATTTTGTTAAAAATATAATAATTTAGTATTAAAGAGAATAAACAGTCAAATGTAGCCTTTTCCTTTTTTTTTTTTTTAATGAATTTACATCCCCAAGAAACTATTTGCATATGAAGCACAAAGACTGGTAACAGGTGATCTGGGGAACCAGCTGGTCTTTTAAGAGAAGACCCTACTTCAGGCTCCATGGGAATGGAAATGTGTTCTAGACGTCAATCAGTGCAGATGGGTATGTACTTGTAGAACACTGAAGTTGATCTCTTTTGGTCCTCATGATTGGGAAGATGTGTCAAGAATTGGACAACTGAGTCATCCCTTTCTGTTGCTGTCTCTCCATATGCATATAAATACACATTTACATCTACATGCACACATGCATATACTACCCATCTGGGAATAAGGGTGAACATCTGCTGGAATCTCTATGGGTAGCTATTGTATTACCTTATCCGTACTATTGCTCTCTTCCATTGATAATTCCATTGGAATGGAAGCTCTTGGTTGTATTCTCTGAATTGGGAACCTCAGACCTAGAACTGTGGATAGTAGGCAGTAGGCATTTTAAAAGTGTTTGTTGATTGTTTGAACGGTTAGAGAAAACACAATAATCTTTTTTGAAATGCCTATACTGATGGGCTGGTAATTATCAAAGTCTGTGGGAGAGAAAGATGTCCTTAGCTATACCTAAAATACGCCTTACCTACTTTCCCATTTATTTTGTTACTTTATATTCCATACCACCCTCTAACTCTAAACCACATCCCTAAACCACACTCTAGTTCAATGTGCAAAAATATCTTTTTGATAGAAACAGAAAAGAGTCTGTTTGGTCAGTTTTATTCTGAAGAAAAGTATATCTATTGTTTTTCTCAGATACTCAAGGTCATTGTCTCTTAATTGAGTTCCCATAGATATTGACTTTTAAGAGACAGGACCTTCTCATGAATAACTTTGTCTTCCCAATTTTCTCAATCTCACAAATGTTCTTGCAACTGCACAGCTCTATTACATAATCTCATCTCAAATCTTTCTCCTCCTTCTCTTCAATTTCCCAGGACTGTGCACCCTAATATGAGCGTCAAATCTTTGAGATCCCTTCTGCTCCCTATCTGTGACAGAGCTCCCTTGGAGTTATGGATTGTATAAATATAACCTTCGTGTCCATTAATGCCTTGGAGTGCTACCCAAATTACCCAACTACACAGTTGTGAGAAATAAACTTTGAACAAGCTACCTGCTAACCAGAGTATGGTCTTATTTCAACCACTACACCACCGACTACATTCTCAGCTCTGTCTCCCATGTTCTGGGGAATACAAAAGATATCTGCAAAACCCATGTCCTCAAGGAGCTTTATATAGAGGGAAAAGATGCACACAGGAAAGAGTTAAGCAATAGGAGACAGTGCTATATGAGATTGAGAGTCAGCACAGAATAGTGGATAGAAAGTTGGTCTCAGGAAAAACTGACCTTTGCAAGGAAGTATGCTAAATGAGAGGATCCTCTGATCTTAGAATCCTCATTCTTTTTCCCAGGTCCTGGATCCCTAGGGCTCACTTTGGATGTTGTGGCAAAAGAAGCCAATCAGATGCCAATCCCACTTCCCCTGTTTTTCTGGGTTCTCCCCACTGCCACCCACAAAACATTTGTTCAACTATTTATTCATTTTATATTGCTTTCTTTACTTCAATATCTTATTCCTATTTGAGAAAGAACCTTCCTGGAGCACCAAAAGAGGTGTATGTACCTGGAGATCATTTCATTCATGATTAACTAGACCCTGTGAAAGGCTATGTGGTCAATTTGGTGCCAGTCGTGCAAAGCAGGCCAGGCTTATTATACCACACTGTTAGAAACGCACCATCTCACTTGTAGAACTAATACTGTAGTTCAGAAGATTAAACTGGAGCTTTGGATCCTTTCCTGATTGAATGCTGCACTTGATTCCAGAATTTGCTTTATATGTTGTCACAGGTTAGCCCCTCCTTGTTGGTTTATCATCAAGACATTAGGTTAAAAACTCACCTGGGCTTGCTTAAATTCTTTAGGGCTGTGCCCATGGTGGAAGTGTTCACAGCTATTTTTAGCTGTGTGGCTTGAAGGGCTATCACCGGGTAGAAAGATTTTACTTTTTCTGACTGAATTAAGGAAACCGCTCCTAGACTCATCCTGGAGTGGAATGAGCTGCCCTGCTAGGTTACATCAGTATTATCAATTAGCAAAATACTCAATGATTGTCTCTTGGTCATCAGTACAATCAATTAACTGGCAAAATACCACCAAATTACAAAGTGGGGGTGGGGGGGAATCTCTTCTATAACATCTCTGGTCAGAGATTCTGTGATATCTTGCTGATAAACTGACGACACTAATGACCAGGAGACAATCATTTGGGATAGAAGACAGGTACTGGACCCCTCATTAAAACTTACATAAGGAATTTCTGGATGAAGAAACCCCCTCTACCAATTCAGATTGCTTCCTTCTCTGTAACATATACTCCTAGTGGCATAGAGCACCGAAAAACTAAATGATTTTGCCAGGGTCACACAGCCAAGATGTCTCAGAAGCAGAATTTGAACCCAGGATTTTCTGACCTTGAGGTTCCCTCTATCTATTAAGCCAACTTGCTTCAGCTGACTGCAAATATGACCTAATATAATCTAGTAAAACCCTTCTTGTGAAAACTGCTCAAAAGTTGCTGGTACCCTTTGTTTTTCACCTTGCATATCCAAAAAACTGAAGTGGTGTGAGGAAAATTCGCAGCTACTAGAAAGGACCAAGTTTGAGGCTCAGAAGAGGAGGTAATTCATGATTGCACATATGTAACCTCTATCAAATTGCTTACCATATCAGAGAGGGAGGAGGTAAGGAAGGGAGCGAGAAAACTCAAAATTTTCAAATGGATGTTAAAATTTGTCTTTATGTGCAATTAGAAAAATAAAATAAAATACTATTTGAAGAGACTTAAAAAAAAAAGAAGAGGTAAGTTCCAATGAGGATTTTCAAAGGGAGGGGAAGCATCTTGCCTCTCTCCACCTATGCAGATGCTTACTCTCTCTTGAGACTGCCCTTTAATCTTTCCAGGGTTTTAATTAGTCAAATAGAGACTAGGTGGAGAGATCACTCATCCTAAAGTCAGGCTGTTCTTTGAGTTTGATCTGGGTGAGCTAATTCCTCCCCACAAGGGTCAGGTGGAAACATCAAAGGATTCCTAGGGACCCTAGGCCTGAAGAAAAAGTTGGGGAGTTGTTGTGTGCTGAGCTGTTGACTGGAAGGGGTGGGGCTGTATATGTAACTATGACACCTTAAGAGGAAACAGGGAGAAAGATGCTACCTGAGTTCCCTAGGGCATCTGAGATATGTAATGGAAGAAAACTAGCCTAAACCACTACAATAGCTTTGTCCTAGGTCTTCCCACCTCCACTCCATCCTTCATACCAATGCCAGACTAACTGATCTTGTGTTCAGTTATGGTCGTGTCCTTCCTCCACTCAAAAGTCCACGGTGACTCCCTATCATCTCTCAAGGAAAAGTC
>JAQQSZ010003125.1:0-14538 GCA_028646595.1 Phalanger gymnotis
AAAAAAATCCCAAAAAGGAAACTCCTAGGAGTATTGTCACCAAATTCCAGATCTCCCAGATCAAGGAGAAAATACTGCAAGCAGCCAGAAAGAAACAATTTGAGTATTTCGGCAATGCAAAAAGAACAACACAGGATCTAGCAGCTTCCACGTTAAGGAACCGAAGAGCTTGGCATATGATATTCTGGAGGCCTTTTGAGCTAGGATTAAATCCAAGAATCACCTAGCCAGCAAAACTGAGTCACATGACTTTCAAGCTTTCTTAGTGAAAAGACTAGAGCTGAATAGAAAATTTGACTTTCAAACACAAGAATCAAGAGAACCATGAAAAGGTAAACAAGAAAGAAAAATCACAAGGGACTTACTAAAGTTAAACTCTTTTGTTTACATTCCTACATGGAAATAGGATGTGTACATTTCATGAGACCTCAGTATTAAGGTAGCTGAAGAGAATATACATATACATATACATATGTATGTGTGTGTGTATATATAGACAGAGGGCACAGTGTGAGTTGAATATGAGGGGATGATATCTAAAAAAATAAAATCAAATTAAGGGATGAGAGAGGAATATATTGAGAGAGGGAGAAAGTGAGAGATACAATGGTGTAAATTATTTCAAATAGAAGGGGCAAGAAAAAACATTTCTGTTGGGCGGTAAGAGGGGGCAGGTTAGGTGGAATGAGTGAATCTTGCTCTCATTGGATTTGACCTGAGGAGTGAATAATGTACACACTCAATTGGTATCCTACCCCACAGGAAATAAGAAGGAGGAAGGAGATAAAAAGGGGGGGGGTAGAAGGGAGAGCAGATAAGGAAGGAAGTAATCGAAAGCCAACACTTTTGAAAAGGGACAGATTCAAGGGAGAAAATTGGATAAAGGGGGATAGTATAGGAAGGAGCAAAATATAGTTAGTCTTTCACAACATGAGTATTGTGGATGGGTTTTGCATAATGGCACACAATGTTGCATTGCTTGCCTTCTTAGAGAGGGTGGGTGAGGAGGGAAGAGGGGAAAAAATTTGGAAATCGAAGTTTTCAAAGAAGATGTTCCAAAAAAAGTTTTTGCTTGCAACTAGGAAATAAGATATACAGGCAATGGGGCATAAACATCTATCTTGCCCTACAAGAAAGTAAGGGAAAAGGAGATGGGGGATGTGGTGACAGAATGAAGGACAGACTGGGGAATGGGGCAATAAGAAAATATGCCATCTTGGAGTGGGGGGAAGGGAGAATAGGGAGAAAATTTGTAATTCAAATTCTTGTGAAAATTAATGCTGAAAACTAAAAATATTAAATAAATAAATAAAATGGGGAAAGTGAGTCTTAGGGGAACTATATGATTTGCCCTAATTCACACAGCTCTTAGGTGTTGGGGTAGTGATAAAATGCAGGTCTCTGGGTTTGTTCTTCAGTGTTCTTTTCATTATCTCACACTGTCTTTTACATCAAAAGAGTCAAATTGGTCAGTATGTTAAAATTTTGGTCTTAAACACTGAATTAGGTATTGGAGAATTCTTTCTCCTTTCAAAGATTAAGGTATTTCTTGTTTTTTTTTTTAACTAAAGAACAATAGAATGCTTTTTCAAGCCTCTGGAATTTGTATTTTATGAGACACTTTTTTGGGGAGTGGCAAATATTTTAAAAAAACGTAGTGCATGCCTTCAAATCCTTCCTCTGCTTCTTTAACCAGAGTGTTCACCTTATTTAAGGAGAGAAATGAAAAACAATTCACCTTTCCTCCAGTCCAGATGAAACTAATGACAAATAATCATGTTTTAATGCTAAATGTTCCTAAAGTGAATAAACAACTTTCTCCAGAGATATACTTCTATTTTTCAACAGTCACCATGTTCACACCATTGTAGATAAAAATAAAAAATAATGCAACACTCTTTTTTTCCAGTGTAAAACTTTTTAGGTTCCACTATTAACAAAAATACTTTCCAGCTCGTGTTGACACATTGTTGCTTTCTATAAATTAAGAACCATTTGACAGAGTAGAAAACATATGATGTAGAAGAAGACCAATCTGTAAACAACTTTTTCTGTTTTCTTCTAGCTGGAAGTTTATTTTTAATATTAAAGATATTTCCATGGAACAGACACTTTGCTTCTTAAGAATACATCTACTATTTCAACTTTGGCATTCTTGCTAATTATTCCCACCATGAAAACATATTAAAAATGAACTCAGAAGTCATTTAACTTGCTTGTTTCCTAGAATGCAACTATCTGGAAGTAAATGTTACAAGGAAATAAAAAGGCTCTAGTATTTGATCCTGTTTAAAATGTGCTTTCCTCCCCTTAGAATATTCAATGCTTAGATGACAGTGACTTTTTTGACTATCACATGTTTCTTTCTCAATCAAATGAAAGTCAAAATAGTGCAAAAGAAAGAACAATTAGCTGTGCATTAAAAAAATGAACACATGTTTAATGAATTAATAAGGACTTACATTCAGGAATAACAGTTTTGAACAGGCAAAATTAACTTCCACCTCTAAAAGGCATTTAAAGGAAGTACATTTAAAGGAAGGAAAATTATTCCTAGGTTTTGATGATGTACTAGGAAAGAAGACTAATATTTAAGGGCCTATATAACATAATGTGATACAACTTGCAGTTCCAAGATGCCTAACATATCACAGTAAACTTCAGAGTCCTCTTAAGCTATCAAGGAAGGAGTAGACACTGAATTTTGCACACTTTTAGATGCTATTAACATTGCTCTAGCAATCTTGTTGACATGAATTTGCTTTTTGGATGCTTAGTATCATAGATTTAGAGCTAAAAGAAACCAAGTAGATGATATTTTCAATCCTCTCATTTTACAAACTAGAAAATAGTTCTGAGAATTTAAATGATTTGACCAAAGTAACTTTGGCAAAGTAACAACTGGCAATCCTCAGACTGGAATCTGAACATAAGTCGTCCAACTTATAATGGGGTTTTAGATAATAAGGAAAGTAGTTTTTATTTCCATCCTTTCCAAATGATAAAAAAGTCATGCATTTTCACAAGTAATTTCTGAAATAATTTATATTCTAAAATTAATTCATTTTTAACTTTGATTTGTGAAATTATGTTTAAAATTATGTGGTTTTTTTTTTACATATACATAATACTGTGTCAGCAGAGGGCAATGGGAAGAATATGGGATGAGGAGGTTGAAGACCTCGGTTCAGTTCTAACTTTGCAATGTGCCATTTGTGTGATTTTTCAAAGTCATTAAACATGATGGGGTCTAAGTTTTCTTATTCTTTGAGTGAACAGGTTGGACCAGATGACCTCTAAGAAGATCTTAGAGGTCTAAACCTATGTTTTCAATCCATGTCTTCCTTCTCTTTTCCTTTGTAGAATATCACAGAAAGTTCCTTATGATGCATATTTATTTGTTTCCATTTGTATAGTAAAATACATTACAAATCATATGCAAAACATTTTATTCCAGGCAGCTGGGTGACAACTTTCTTACTCAGCTTGACAGAAAATATATGATTTTACAAAGCAAAGAGGTACATATCTCTCTTATGGGTTTATTTAAAAGGGAATGTGGTCATTATTTGATATATTTATATTTATGTAGGAACTTGTTTTAGTAAGTAGGAAAGTTGAGAGGTTTGTAGACCAAAAGTGTATTAATCAATTACAAGAACAAAGAATTTGGTGTATTTTTCTGTCATATATAAAGGGAAAGGAGTGATTGATACTGTGACCCGCTTGATAAATAGTAATGAGCTTTGAAAACATTCTCACAATATTTTTGCACAATGTCATGATTGATGTAATGTCATTAGCAATATTTCACCAAAAACAGAAAATTCGTTGAATCTCTAACAGAACAAAAGTTTGCTTTGTTTATTCTTTCTAGTGTTAGCTACAATATGGTGCTTCTAGAGACACTTACACTCCTAATTAAAATATTTTTTTTTTGTTTTTAACATTGTAGAAGTCATGGGGGCAAGGGTGAATGGTAATCGTCAGTGTATTGGACTATGACATTCATTATACACATTTTAAAACCTTATAATTAGTTCATTATAGTTATGTTTTTAACAAAGTCTAAATCTGTATGCTGACTAGCAGAAATTACTCTCCCAAAGTTCATAGAGTTTTAGTTGTTTTTGTCTATAAATAATCTAACACTCCGTATGATCTACCAGTTATGGCACCTCAACCTACAGGTGATTTAGGCACCTGTAGTAGCAATTTAGATTTGAAGATCTTTCCCACCCATTAATAGGCCATGTGACCTGCTTATATCACAGGAAGCCAAAATTACATGTGATGAGAGGAGTTTCCTGACAGGAAAAGGAAATTATGTCACAGGAAATGCAGAGAGAGAGAGAGAGAGAGAGAGAGAGAGAGAGAGAGAGAGAGAGAGAGAACAATTATGTCTTCTAATGGCTGCTAATGGCCACCATCATGATAGTTAGAACTGAACAGGCTGACTTAGCTGTACTGTGAGTTTGTTTTTGGGAAGACCCCAGCAGCTGGTCAGAGAGGTTTTGGGATGGCGGGGTCCTTGTTATGATATTGTGTGTTGAATGTTTTACTGGTCTGATAAATTGGATAAATGGCTTGTGTGATATGGTTCTCTGGTATCTGAATAAATGATTTACTTCTTCTACCTTCTATATGGAGAGTCTCATATACTTTACAATACACAACTACATAGGTATTTTGACAATTATCATCTACATTGTTGTTATTGCCCTAGTGATACATTATTTGGTGTCATGAACAGGATCACAAGGTATAAGATGTCTATTTGGAGGTAGTAGGACTTTAGAGGAAGAAATGGTTATCCCAGGATGGGAAGATATAACTTATTGCTCCCTAGCAAAAGAATGGTATAGAGGCACTGGTCTCCGTGAAGAATGAAAACATAGTAGAGGACCTAGAGATTTGGAGTGCAATCTCAGAGAGGTTACTGTTGAGCCAGGAACAGAAGTACCAACAGAGATCTCTAGATGAGGCTGGATTTTACTCACAGCCTATTGTATTATATGTAAAAAACAGTGACAGACTATTACTCAGCGCATACCACAGCAAGATGGAGAATCTCGGGTGGTGGAACAAGAAGAGTCTACTAGCCTCGTTGTAAATTCAGCTAGAAGGCAGAGGGAGCCAAGGAAGGCAAGATTGCACCTCGGTTCAGCATAGTTGGAGTCTAAAAGTCAGTCTGGTTACCATGGTAACAGAGGGAGAGACTCTAGACAGGAGGATACACCATCAGAAACTCAGGCACACAATGATACTTTGTGGCATAATGCTACTTCTTAGCCACCAGTGAGTGTTACAGTATCACACCAGACTTCTCAAAGAGAAATGTGTCCCATACAGCAAAGAAGTCAAGAAACACAGGATCACAATACTGTGTTCAGGGAGGTTCTGGAAGATTTTACACAGCAGGAAATGAGAGATATCATGAGTAGGTTCACCCAGAGAATGGGAGAATCATTAATATCTTGGATGCTGAGAATCAGTGGTGAAAGGGCCTCAGTAGTGTCTGTAGATATTGTGGATTGTATGAGATTCATAAGTATTAGTCAGAATTCTTTTGTACAGCAAGATTTTAGGGGTTATAATTTGCAAGGAGGTAAACAAACAACCAATTAATTGGCTTTGGCTGCAGCAGGTTGTAATACAGAATACCTTGCTGATTCTATGTGGCTTACTACAGATAGACACAAGTATTCAATTAGGGACTGTACAAGAAAGTTGAAGGAGGAGGTAATGATGACTGCTATTTTGTTAGAGAATTCCAAAGTTTATTTATGATGGGGAATGCCAAAGTTTATTATGAAACTCCCTTGGGAGTCTCTCATAGGAATTTGATAGTTAAAATGGCACCACCCACTTATAAACATGTAGTTCTGACTGCTGATTGAAGAAGTAGGGAATTCTCTTTCAGAGGTGCTGGATAAGATTTCACAGTTAGGTGACTTAGGAGACTGGGGAAGTGATAAATTTCCTTGGGAGAGAAGGGTACATAGCCAGCAGATTCAATGTGGAGTGTCAAGAAGAGAAATGTTTACTGCTCTATTGAAAGCAGGGGAAGATTTTAGAAGAAAAGATGGTATTCCAACTGATGATCTAGACAAAATGTACTGAGATAAGGGGCTTAATAGCAAATGGAACAGAGAATTAATAACTGCCCCTACAAATCCTACAGATCTTGAACCTTTGTACCCAAGGGAGTCACACCTTCAAGGAGACTAGAGAATAGGCTGAAGCCCAGCTTAGATTAAAGAAACACAAAGAAGGACAATAGACCCCGTATTAATCTGACTATATATTGGAAGAATGGATAAAATACTGTAACTAGGGCATTGATAGACACTGGGGCACAAGCCAGCCTGATTTATGCAAATCCTGACAAATTTAAGCATGGAAATCCTATTACCATCACTGAACTAGGAGGCACTGAAATATCAGCCAAATAAGTGAAACTGATGATGAAAATTGGACAATTGCCTAAGAAAGAATATACAGTAGTCATTGTATCTATTCCTGAATACATTATTGGAATAAATATATCGAAAGGCATGGCTGAATTTGCCTGAGGGGAGATATCAATTTGCAGTAAGGAAGACAGGAATTAATACAGTTTCGGTGGGAAAAGTAAAGATGGACCCAATCACTTTATCTGAACCTTCTAAAGTAATTACTTTGAAGCAGTATTGTGTGTCAGGTGGGCGAAGTAAAATTAACAATACTCTAAAGGAATATGTTGAAGCAGGAGTTAGTCCCAAAAACCACTCAATAGAATAATCCTGTATGGCCAGTATGAAAGTCAGATAGAACATGGAGAATGACAGCAGATTAGAGATGACTGAATAAGGTGACCCATCCCTTGTATGCTGCTGTTCCAGATACCTTTACCTTAATAGAAAGGATCCAGAAATATGATGGGACTTGGTACACAGTTATTGATTTGGCTAATGCTTTCTTTACAACCCCAATAGATTCCAAACAATGGGACCAGTTTGCTTTGACATGGTAGGGCTGACAATATGCTTTTACATGCGTGCCACAAGGATATCTGCATACCACAACTATTTGTCATAGGATTGTGGCTGAACATTTGGATGAATTAAAGTACCTGGTATACAGCTTACTCACTACATAAATGATATTTTGATACAAGGAGAAAATGTAAAAGATGTGGAGAACAGTTTTTACTTTTAATTGAGCATATGAAAACAAAGGTTGGGAAATCAACCCTTCAAAGATTCAAAGACCACCCCAAACTGTAAAATTTTGGGGTATACAGTGGAATAAAGGACTGCAAGAAATTCTCCTACAAGCATGACAAAACATTCAAGATTTTCCTATCTCCACTAATAAAAAGGAAGGATGCCCCAAAGTTCATAGGATTGCTTGGATAATGGAAGCACCACGTAACATATGTTGGACAGATTTTGAAATGCTTATATAAAGTTACCAGGAAAAAAGTGAATTTGATTGAGGACTGAAACAGAGAAAAGTTTATGAAGAAGCTAAAGTTGCTATACAACTTGCTCTGGATTTATGGCCTATGCAAAGAGGACTGGTGGAATTACAAGTGAAGTTTATGGCAGAAACGACAAAGCTGAAATGTACCCTTAGGATATTGGTCAAAGAAAGAACTTTCATCTGGATTATAGTTTACACCTTTTGCAAAGCAATTGTTAGCTACATATTGAGCTTTGGTAGAGACTGAAGAAGTGACTCTGGGCCATGAAGTGATATTAAGGCCTGGAATTCCTATTATGATTTGGGCAGTGAATACCCCAGCGTCTCACAAAATTGGACATGCACAAGAGGCTAGTATAATTACATGGAAATGGTATATTCAGAATAGATATGAAACAAGCAAAAGTGGAGTTTCTGCTCTACATGAATCCATTGCAAGCATTGACATTAAGAGAAAAGACAAACCCTCTGAACCAAGGCAACAGTTGGTATAATCCTTGGTAAAATTGAATGATGGATATGATGGATTGACTGAAGAACAGAAGAAACATTCGTGGTTTACTGATGGGATAGCAAAATGTTTGGGCCATTACTAGCAAAATTGGCCTACCAAATGGCTGGCCATTTAGGGGCCAACCCACATACTGGTGGGCACAAGATTGAGGTATTAGTATCTCTTATTCATTGTTAAAGCAAGTAACAGAGGAATGTCACATATATCAATTGGAAAAGGAATGAACTGTTCCATGGGCAGTAACTAGAGAAACAGCAAGGGGAAATTTCCCACCCAGATTTGTCAGATAGATTATATTGTACCAGTACCCCAACAAAAGGGATGCAAATTTATATGTACTTGTGTTGACACCTACTCAGTTGTACTAATGGTTTGTCCTTATAAGAATGTAGCCTAGAAGAACATCTGTAAAATTCTAGATATTGTAAGTCTATATTGTAGAACCCCAATGCTGATTCAAATGGGTCACATTTCTAAGGTAATGAGATGAAGAGATATTGTGTATTGAACAATGTAGAGTAGATATATCGTATTCCATATTAACAACAAACATCTGGGATGATAGAAAGAATGAGCAGTTAAGAAAGTTAAGTTCTAATAGTTCATGTCAACATTGGAAAGATAATTTGTTCTCCGCTTTATGTAATTTTAATGATAGACCATTTTGAGGAAGTGTGCCTATGGCCAGAACGATGACCCCAAATCTGCAAAATAGGAAACAGCAAACACATAAGATCCAAAATATTGAGTATTGGACTGTGAGGGAAGATGTCTCAATACCATTTCCAGGAATAACTGGTTCAGCAGGATATGATTTACATTGTGTAGAGGACTCTTGGTTGGATAGAAAAGAGATAAGAGGAATCTGTACTGGGATAAGAATGAGAATCCTTAAGAATCATACTAGATGGATATCACCTAAACCAGGATTAGATGCTCAAGGAATACATGTATTGGTGGGAATGATAGATTCTAGTTGTCAAGGAGAAATTATTGTGACACTCCAGAATTTAGGTGAAAAAAACTATACAGTTGTTTAAAAATGATAGAATAGTTCAATTGATTATTATTCCTTGTGAAACGATATTCCTTGGGAAAACAGGCCCTCCTTCCAAAATAACTAACAGAGGAAAGGAAAGATTTGGTTCTACTGATAGAATAAATTTGGGAACTAAAGGTTGGGTAAAGAATCTCCTCAAAGATGGTGCAGTGAAAGGAGGAAACTACTCACAAATTCTGTCAGATACATCTAAAAAATTGAATCTGAGCAGATTTGAGAGAGCGAGAAGCCACTAGTAGACAGATAAGGGCAGGAGCACTGGGCACGTAGAGTGGCACCAGACCACATCAAATGGAAACAGCACAGGAACCCAGAAAGTTCAACTGTCATAGAGAGCACTGGGTGAGCAAGACATGGGAACAGGAGCATGCCCAGGGCAGAAGTACAGGCTAGGGTGGCAATCAAGCCCCTGGCCTCTCAGCCCAGAACAAGAGTCTGTCAGAATTATGGGAGACACCAGCACAGAGCATGTGCCTGCAGGAGCAGCTACTCAGCAGGCCCTGAGGCCACAGGTTAAAGGTCTGAACTCCCAGGAGCCATGATGGACAGGGAAATCAGCTCTCCCTTGTTCCTTTCCTCACCCAGAGACTACTCCCTCAGGAGAAATAGAGATGCCAGAAGTGGGGCTTTGGTAGGCTTTTAGCGAGAGAAGTTGGGGAGAGGGCCCTTCTTGTGCTGGTGGAAGGAGACTAGTGCAGGAAAAGAGGTGTCCCAGAAGTTCTACCCCACCTCAGCAAAGCAATGAGAGTTACTGGGCCTCAGGGGAGTGGAGTTAGCAAAAATCAACCCCAAGACCCCAGACTTGCCTTTGCACAGCCAGGGGAGGTGGCACACCAGCACAGACATCATCTGAGACCAGCCATGATGTAGAGCAGTCCAAGGGAAGAGGAGATTTCCAGCAGGTATACCACCCCTCCCCACATCACACTAAATCCGAGGGCATAGCACACAAAGCCAGTGAGCAGGCCCACAGTTCCCAACACAAGAAGCTTGGGACACAGCACCCTGAGCCCCAGAATCAGAGATAAACTTTAAATGTCAGTGGAAGAGAGAAGGGGGGAATAAAACCATAAACAGGGGTGGAATGGGAAGGAGAAAAAAGACACCGCGAATGAATGGTATGAAGTCTCTCATAAAATGGAGATTAGCAGAAGGGATTAAAAAACATAATTCTACAATATGTTGTTCACAAGAAACACATCTGAAACAGGGGGATACACACAGGGTAAAGGTAAAAGGCTGGAGTAGAATATATTATGCTTCATCTAAAGTTAAAAAAAAGGAGAGGCAACAATCCTAATCTCAGACAAAGCAAAAGCAAAGATAGTTCTAATTAAAAGAGATAAGGAAGGACACTACATCCAGTTAAGAAAGCATCATAAACAATGAAGCAGTATCATTATTTAACATATATGCACCAAGTGGTATAGCATGCAAATTCTTAAAGGAGAAGTTAAGGGAGTTACAGGAAGAAAGAGGCAGCAAAACTATTATTGGGGGACCTCAACCTCTCTCTCTCTGAACTTGATAAAGTAACTTCAAAATAAACAAAAAGAAGTTAAGGAGGTGAATAGAATTTTAGAAAAGGCAGATATGATAGACCTCTGGAGATAACTGAATGGGAATAAAATGGATATACTTTTTCCTCAGCAGCACATGGCACATAAACAAAAGTTGACCATGTACTAGGGCATGAAAACCTCACAATCCAGTGCACAAAGGCAGAAATAGTCAAAGCATACTTTTTAGATCCTGGTACAATTAAACTTATTTGTAAAAATGACCATGGAAAGATAAACTAAAAATTAATTGGAAACTAAATAATATAATACTAAAGAATGAGTGGGTTAAAGAACATAGAAACAGTAACTTCATTCAAGACAATGACAATAATGACACAAAATACCAAAACTTTTGGGAGGCAGCAAAAGCAGTTCTTAGGGGAAGTTTTATATTTCTAAATACTTACATAAATAAAATAGAGAAAAAGGATGTCAATGAATTGGGCAGGCAATTGCAAAAGCTAGAAAAACAACAAATTTAAAATCCCCAATTAAGTACCAAATTAGAAATACCGAAAACAAAGATGAGATTAATAAAATTGAAATTGATAAAACTATTAAATTAATAACTAAAACTAAAAGCTGATAAACAAAGAGCTTGATAAAGCTTTGGTTAATTTAATTAAAAAAGAAAGAAGAAAATCACATTAGCATTATCCAAAATGAAAAAGGGTAAATTCACCTCCAATTAAGTTGAAATTAAACCAATAATTAACAATTATTTCACCCAATTTTATGCCCATAAATTTGACAATCTGAAGGAAATTGATGAATATTTACAAAAATATAAGTTACACAGGTTAACAGAAGAGTAAGTAAAATAACTAAATAACCCCATCTCAGTAAAAGAAATTGAAAAAAGACATCAAAGAACTCCATAGGAAAAAAAAACTCCAGGGATACATGGTTTCACATGTGAATTTTATCAAACATTTAAAGAACAATTGATTCCCATGCTTTATAGACTATTTTGGAAAACAGGTGAAGAATAAGTCCTACCAAATTCTTTTTATGACACAAATATGGTACTAATCCCCAAACCAGGAAGAGTCAAAATAAAGAAAGAAAATTATAAACCTATTTCCCTAATGAATATTAATGCCAAAATTTGAAATAAAATATTAGCAAAAAAGATTTCATCAACTTATGATGAGAATAATACACTTGGACCAGGTAGGATTTATTCCAGGAATTCAAGGCTGATTCAATGTTAAGAAAACTATTAGCATAATATATTATATAAACAAAAAAAATAGCAGAAACTATAAGATTATCTCAATAGATGTAGGAAAAGACTTTCACACAAGACAACACCCTTTCCTATGAAAAAACACTAGAAAGCACAGAAATAAACAGAGCCTTCCTTAAAATTATGAATAGCATCTTCCTAAAACCATCAGCAGGAATTATATGTAATGGGGACAAGGTAGATACATTACCAATAACATCAAGGGTGAAACAAGGTTGTCCATTATCTCCCCTATTATTCGATATGGTAACAGAAATGTTAGTTTTAGCAATAAGCGAAGAAAAAGACATTGAAGGAATTAGAACAGCGAAAGAAGAAACTAAGTTATCACTCTTGAAGACAATATGATGATTTCCTTAGAGAATCCTAGAGAATCAAGTTAAAAAACTACTTGAAATAGTAAACAACTTTAGCAAATTTGCAGGATATGAAATAAACCCACATATATCTTTGGCATTCCTATACATCACTAAGAAAGCCCAACAGCCAGATATAGAAAGCAATTCCATTTAAAATTACTGAAGACACTATAAAGTATCTGGGAGTCTACCTGCCAAGACAAACCCAGAGCCAATATGAACTTAATTACTAAACCCTTTCACACAAATGAAGTCAGATGTAAATAAATGGAAAAACATCAGTTGCCCATGGTTAGGCTGAGGTAATATAATAAAAATGGCAATTTTGACTAAATTAATTTAGTTTTTCAGTGCCATACCAATCGAAGTACCAAAACTTATTTTACAGAGCTGGATAAAATAATAACAAAATTCATCTGGAAGAGCAAGAGTTCCAGAATATCTAGGGAATTAATGGAAAGAAGTGCTAGAAAAGGTGGCCTAGACATACCAGATATTAAACTGTAATATAAAGCAGCAGTTATCAAAACTACTTGATACTGGCTAAGAAATACAGTGGTGCATCAGTAGGATAGGTTAGTTACACAAGAAACCATAGTCAACAACTATAGCAATCTACTATTTGATAAGCCAAAATAATCCAGCTTTTGGGCTAAGAATTTAACATTTCACAAAAGCTGCTGAGAAAATTGGAAAATTATAGGGCAGAAGCTGGGCATAGAACCATATCTTACACCATATACCAAAATAAAGTGAAAATGGTTTATGATTTAGGAATAAAGGCTGATACTGTAAGCAATTTGGGAGAGCAAGGAATAGTTTACCTATCAGATTTATGGGAAAGTGAAGAATTCATGACAACAAGAGATAGAGAACATTACAAAATGGAAAAGGGATAATTGTAAATATGTTAAATTGGAAAGTTTTTGTATAAAAAAGCCAATGCAACAAAAATTAGGAAGGAAGCAGAAAATTGGGAGAAAATCTTTACAAACATTGTCTCTGATAAACACTTCATTTCTAAAATATACTGGGAACTTAGCCAAATTTATAGGTATACAAGTCATTCCCCAATTGGGAAATAGTCAAAGGATATGAACAGACAATTTTCAGAAGAAGAAATTAAAAATATCTATAGCCATATTAAAATGCTCTAAATCACTATTGATTAGAGAAATGCAAATTAAAACAAAACAAACTCTCAGGTACCACATCTCCCCTTTCAGATAGGCTGACATGACAAAATAGGAAAATGATAAATGCTGGAGAGGATGTGGGAAAATTGGAGCATCGTCAAATTGTTTGTGGAGTTGTGAACTAATCCAGACATTCTGGTGAGCAATTTGGAACTATTCCCAAAGGGCTATAAAAAAAGTGCCTACCCTTTCTCCCAGCAATACTACTTCTAGGGTTGTATCCCAAGGAGATCATACAAGTAGGAAAGAGAACAAGATGTACAAAAATATTAATAGCAGCTCTTTTATTGTGGCAAAGAATTTAAAATCAAGAGGATGTCCATCAATTGAGAAATGACTAAACAAGTTGTGGTATATGAATGTAATGGAATACTATTGTGCTATAAGAAATGGGGAAGATAAGGACTTCATAATAACCTGGAAAGGCCTTTATGATCTGATCCTGAGGGAGGGGATCAGAACCAGGAGAACATTGTAGACAACCCAGATATATTGATTCTGTGATGACTAACTTTGATAGACTTAGCTCTTCTCAGCAATACAAAGTTCAAAGACAACTCCAAAGGACACATGATTGAAAGAGAAAGAATTTTGGAGTCTGCATGCAGATTGAGGCAAACATTTTGCTCTCCTTTTTTTTCTCTTTTTTTGGCTTTGTTTCCTCTTCCTCATGATTCATTTAATTGGTCATAATTCTTCTTTACAACTTTACTATTGCATAAATAAGTTTAATGCTAAGGTATATGAAGAATATATATTGGAATTCATGACATCTTAGGTGAAGAAGGGAGTGGAGAGTGGGGAAGAAAATCTGGAACTTTTATTTATTTTAATTTTTTTATTATTATTTAATATATTTATTTAGTCTTCATCATTGATTTTCACAGGAGTTGGAATTACAAAATTTCTCCCCACTTATACCCTCCCCCCACTCAAAGATGGCATATATTCTGCTTGTCCTGTTCCCCAGTCAGCCCTCCCTTCTGTTACCCCAATCCCCTCCCATCCCCTTTTCTCTTTCTTTCTTGTAGGGCAAGATAAATTTCTATGCCTCATTGCCTGTGTAATCTTATTTTCTAGTTGCATGCAAAAACTTTTTTGTTTTTGTTTTTGAACATATATTTTTTAAAA
>JAQQSZ010003126.1:0-14538 GCA_028646595.1 Phalanger gymnotis
TGGGAAGGGAAGAGGGGAGAGAATTTGGAACTCAAAGTTTTAAAAAATAGATGTTCAAAAACAAAAACAAAAAAGTTTTTGCATGCAACTAGAAAATAAGATACACAGGCAATGGGGCATAGAAATTTATCTTGCCCTACAAGAAAGAAAGGGAAAAGGGGCTGGGAGGGGAGTGGGGCAACAGAAGGGAGGGCTGACTGGGGAACAGGACAACCAGAATATATGCCATCTTGGAGTGGGGGGGAGGGTAGAAATGGGGAGAAAATTTGTAATTCAAACTCCTGTGAAAATCAACGCTGAAAACTAAATATATTAAATAATAAAAAAATAAAAATAAAAAAGATGAGAATATTGCACTCGATGACTTCTAAGGTCACTTCTAGCTTTAATGCAGTCAGTCTGGCAGTATCTGTTGGTGTTGTTCAGTCATTTCAGTCATGTCTGACTCTACGTGACCCCATTTGGGGTTTTCTTGGCAGAGATACTGGAGTGGTTTGCCATTTCTTTCGCCAGCTCATTTTACAGATGAGGTAACTGAGACAAACAGGGTGAAGTGACTTGCCCAGGGTCACGCAGCTAAGAAGCATCTGAGGCCAGATTTGAATTCAGAAAGATGAATTTTCCTGACTGTAGACCTGGCCCTCCAACCACTGCATCACCTAGCTGCCTATCTTGCAGTATTTACCATTTTCCAGAGCTAGGATGTTCCCAACCAAGTCCTCGCAGGTCCCTGCAGGGTTTAATATACCATATTTAGACATCTTCCTGAAATCAGCTGGTCATGGTCTACTCAGATTTTAACTTGGATATCTTCCCTGAGTCCCCTGGCTCAGAACCAGCACAAATGATATCTCAGTCCTGGTCAACCATTACACCCTTTTCCTTGGCCAGCAGCAGGTAGTAGCCACACCTCAACTCACTCCTGAAATCTGAGAAGTAGTCAATGCAAGCCAAATATGGGGGAGGAATGGGAAAGGGGGACACAAACAAGATATCTGTCCTGCTCTCTGCTGCACAGTTCTGGACTCAACTAAAGCTATTAAAGCTTAAAACTGCACCAAGACTTTTGGAATGCCTTATGCATACATATAGCATATACATATATATGTGTATGTGTGTTTGAGTGTGTAATATATATAATGCATGTAGATATGGAAAGAAAAAAGGAGAGAGAGAGAAGAAGGAAGGAAGAGAGAAAGAAAGAGAGAGGGAAGAAGGAAGGAAGAGAGAGAAAGAAAGAGAGAGAGAGAAAGAAAGACAGAGAGAGAGAGAGAAAAAAGAAAGAAAGAAAGAAAGAAAGAAAGAAAGAAAGAAAGAAAGAAAGAAAGAGAAAGGAAGGAAGGAAGGAAGAAAGAAAGGAAAGAAGGAAGGAAGGAAGGAAGGAAGGAAGGAAGGAAGGAAGGAAGGAAGAAAGAAAGAAAGAAAGAAAGAAAGAAAGAAAGAAAGAAAGAAAGAAAGAAAGGAAGGAAGGAAGGGAAAGAAAATGAGAAAGAAAGAGAAAAAGAGAGAGAAAGGAAGAAAGAAAGAGAGAGAGAGAGAGAAAGAGAAAGAAAAGAAGGAAGGAAGGAAGGAAGGAAGGAAGGAAGGAAGAAAGAAAGAAAGAAAGAAAGAAAGAAAGAAAGAAAGAAAGAAAGAAAGAAAAGAAAGAAAGAAAAAGAAAGAAAGAAAGCAGTCTGGGGGACTGCTATCTGATAACACTCTCAAAATACGTCTTAATCTAGGCTGCCAATCTCGGTAATTTATATTTTTATAAATATTCATCCATTTCATTCAGATTGTCAGCTTTATTGGAATATAGTTGGGCAAAATAGCTTCTAAATGCTTTTATTTCCTCTTCATTGATTGTGAATTCGCCCTTTTCATTTTTTATACTGGTAATTTTATTTTCTTCTTTCTTTTTTTAAATTAAATTGGCCAATGGTTTATCTATTTATTGTTTTTTCAAAAATCCGATTTCCCTAATGAATATTGATGCAAAAAATTTTAAATAAAATGCTAGCAAGGAGATTACAGCAATATATCACAGAGATCATATATTCCGACCAGGCCAGAATCATATGTTCAATGCAGGGCTGGTTCAATATTAAATCTAGACTGCCCTTATAGGATCCATATCTCTAAAGTGAGATTTATTTGAAAATAAATGAAAAATAAACAACAATTATAAACTGTATTTTATACAAGGCAGATTTGTGAGTAAAGTTCAGCCTGGGTTCAGGCTAATATGGCTTCCAATTCCTGAACATACCTTGTAATTTGCCCTGTTGCCTACCTCAGGCTTCCTCCTTTCATCTCTCACCTGTGCCCAGTTACCAGAATCATCAAATAATTGGAACTGTGTATTCAGAGATTTAGTCCAAAAAAGAACACCTTTTGGAGAACATCATTCCCATTTACCCCATTGTTCTCCACCCTCTCCATCTCCAGTGCCAGCCCTAGATAGTGATCGCCAATGCTTACAACCATGGCCCAGAAACCAAAAGAAAACTTTCCATTATAGTTATTGAGACTAATTAACTATGGATCTGAGGACTAAAAGATCTAGAATTGAATGGCACCTTAGACGCTATGGTGTCCAACTCCCTCTTTTTACGGATAAAGCAACTGAGGCCCAAAAAAGTTAGGTGACTTGCATGCATGGCAAAGGGCAGGAAAACGGATTTGCCACTGCCCCATTGCTCTCATGAATTCAAAGACAGAGGAAAAAGTCCCACATAGACCAAAATACGCATAGCAAGACTTTTTGTGGTTGCAAAAAAACCCAAAAAAGTAAATGACCATCTATTAGAGAAACAGCTGAACAAATTGTGGCAATGAATGAATGCAATGGAATTTGACTACACTGTAAGAAATGATGACTAGGTTGATGAACCTAAAATTCGGAAAGAGGCACACATTTCTAGACATGACTAATGGTGGAATTTGTTATGCCAGACTATATAGCTACGAATTAAGAACTTTATTTTGGGAAGTTCGTATGGTTTTTATTTACTTAATGAAGGGTAGGGTAGTAGGAGAGACAGATTAGTTTTAATTTTTTAAGAAGTTACGAATATGAAGCATTCAGAGCTTAATAGGAAGAGGTTCACAAACTGATGCAAAGTGAAGAAAACAGAACTAGAACAATTTACATAATGCCCCATTCTTCCTGTTCCTAACACGGCCCAGTGCCAGGCCCGTAGTAAACACTTTAAAGAATGCTTGTTGACTTGACTTGACAGTGACCATAATAATGTAGGGATATAGCCTTTTATCTCTGAATTCCTTCCTTTTCTTAAAAAACTAATTTTTATTTTTCAAGGAATAAGTATTTTTAAATTCATCTCACTCCCCTCCCTGCACTGAGCAAACCAAAACAAAGAAACCTGAACACCAAATCCATCCAGACATACCTACATAGTCTAACACAAATTCTTACATTAACCATATCCAAAAATGTAGTTCTCTTTGTACATTTCAAGTTCATTGCCTCTTTGTCAGGAGATGAGTGGCATGTTTCAGCTTTCTTTTTTGGAGTCATAATTTATCATTGCATCCATCAGAGTTCTGAAGTCTTTCAAGTTCGTGTTTCTATCTTCACAGGGTGTCCCTAAAGTCTGGACCCATAGGGGATGTGGAGTTACTGCATCTAGTTCACGTGAATCTTGCAAAGCACATCAACCTTTGCATCACAAATGATGGAAATCACATTGAAGATGTTATTTGTTAATATTCCAATTAAATAAAATGTTGAAAATTTCAGTCATTTCATTTTCTTTAAAATACGCATTTTTGCCTATTTGTCCAGACTCTAGGAACACCCTGTAGAGTCATTGTATAAATTGTTCTTCTGGTTCTACTCTTAGAAGTCTTCCCAGGTTTCTCTGAAACTGTTTCATCATTTCTTATGACACAGTACCATTGCATGACATCCACAGACCACAAGGGCACTCCCTTAGTTCCTAATTGCTTTTATCTGAGCCTGAGGTGAGCGATAAAGAGAGAAACTGGCAGAAAAATTTCTGATGATCCTAGATTGCCCCTCCCCCTCCATATGGGGCTACAATGAGCCCCTCCCTTTCTTCTCCAACAGGGCCAGAAATCACAGAGCAGATAAAGGGAGGCTAGGTACATCTTCCACAAGCTCTTTTGGTTTCTGCATCCCTTCCCTCTTCCTGTGACCTTGGAAGAGTTTCTCCCCCTAAATGGTAGCAATGCAAGCCATCCAAGACTCTGCTCAAGTACTACTTTGCACACAAAACTAGACCCCCTCCCCTTCGTTTGGATACGTTTTGAATTTACTTGTCTAGGTATCCATTGTATATCTAGGCTAAGAACGTTTTGTTTTTGTCCACAGTGAGTAGCATAGTGTCTGACACATAGTAGGTAATTAATAAAATCTTGTTTGAAACTTAACCACAATGAGAGAAAATACACCTTTCTCTTTGCAGAAGTGGAGGTCTATGGGAATGAAATGCTACATGTACTATCAAACTAAGTTGCTATGTTGGTTACTCTTTACTGAACTGGTTTTTTGTTCTTTGTTATAAGGGAAAGGGGGCAGTTAGGTGGCACAGTGAGTAGAGCACCGGCCCTGGAGTCAGGAGGACCTGAGTTCAAATCCGGCCTCAAACACTTGACACACTTACTAGCTGTGTGACCTTGGGCAAGTCACTTAACCCCAACTGCCCTGCCTTCCCCCCTCAAAAGAAAAATAAAATAAAACAAGGGACAGCTTCTGGGGTAGGGGAGAGAGGAGGGATATATTTGAAAATGAAAGTGACATAAAAACAAAAAATATCAATAAAAAATTTAAACCAAAGGAAAAATTAAAAGCGAATGCTTGTTGAATTGAATTGGACAGTTACAAGAGAGGATCCAATAGGAGAAATGGCAGATCAGGAAATGACTGTTTTCTCCTAAGAAAAGACATCAGTGAACTGCAGAGGTACCACAGGTTGGTTAAGGGTGACCATTGTCAAGATTAGCATCTACAAATTATATAGTTCAGTGTGCTAGACTTTGATTCCTGGCAAAAGGGAAAAGGAAGTAATAATCACAAAGAAACAACATGGCTTCAAGAACAGGCCATGGATACAAAGCGGTGCCAATCAATAGAAGACGGCTGAACAAACAGTAACATATCAATAGGAAAGAATATTATTGTGAGAAATGACAATCGTGACAAATTCGGAGAAGCCTGAAAAGATGTCTACGAACCAATCCAGAGTGAAGTGAGTGGAACCAAAGTGAGCACAATAACGTAAAGGAAAACAACTTTGAAAGACTTCACAACTGTAATCAATGCAAGTGCCCATCGTGACTTTCAGAAAACTGGTGATGAAGCACGCTTCCTATCCTTTGCGCTATGGGCACAGAATAAAACATAGTTTGAGACATGATCCAAGCATGAATTTGTTTTGCTTGCCTATACTGATTGGTTATAAGAGAGGGCTTGCTTCTCTTGTGAATAGTTGGTGGGTAATAAGAATGATGCAAAAAAGAAAAGAGCTCCAATGAAATATGTCTGACGACTCCTTCTCTTGTCTCCTTTGCTGGGTCCTCCTGCAGATCCCACTCATTAACTATAGGTGTCCCCCAGGGCTCTTCCTGGGGCCCTCTTCTCTTCTCCCTCTAAACTATCGCACTTGCTGATTCCCTCTGCTCCCATAGGTCTGACAATTATCTGTGCAGATGACCTAGATGTCAGAGAATTACAGAATCACGGAATTTGAGTTGGAAAAGATCTCAACAGTCACCTAGTCCAACTCCTACACAAAAGGAAGGAGTCCCATGTTGTCATGGCTTTTGTTTTTGTCGTGTTCTCAGTTGGGAAGTGTGGGGTGGGGTAAGGTGGGGCAGGAGAATGAGAAGCCGCATTTTAGCTAATTAAAAGAAATATAATTTTTTTTAAAACTATGACATATGAAACAAATGCTCATTCAACCTCTGCTTGAAGACCCCCAAGGAGAAAGAGCCCCACATTGCTCATTGAACTTAAAAATGATCTCTCAGCACATTCCTCTCACTGATCCAGTGTCAAATGGAACAATTCCAGTCCCTCCTCCATGGGGCAACTCTCCTAGTACTAGAAGAGAATTGTTATATGCCCCTAAATCTTCCTTTCTCTTCTGCAGGTTAAACATGCCTAGATCCTTCAATCAATCTTCATATAACATGGACTCAAATGCAGCTGATAGCACAGTGGAGAGAGCCCTGGACCTGGAGTCAGGAAGACCTGACTCCAGATCCAGCTCAGACATTCCTAGCTGTGTGACCCTGGGCAAATCACTTGTCTCTGTCTGCCTCAGTTTCCTTACCTGTAAAATGGAAATAATAATAGTAGCTACCTCCCAGGGTTGTTGTGAGGTCCAAATGAGATAGTATTTGTAAAATGCTTATAAGCACAGGGCCTGACACATAGTAGGTGCTTGATAAATGCTTGTTCCCTTAACCCTTCCCCTCCCAGCTGTCCTCCTCTGTACACTCTCCAGCTTATCAGCTTCTGTAATAGCAATTAAGGTGGGACTTTTTGCTGTTGACCTTTAATGATTCTGGCTTTTGTTTGAATGGGGCAGATAAAGTGAGATGTTTTTGTATTTCTCAGCACTGAGACAATTGAGAGCCATTGATTTGTATCTGATGTGATATTGGGGGTGTGGAACTTCTCCAAGCCCAGCCTGGGTGAGGTCACAGCCCTGAACAGGATACAAAACCGCAGAGGTTTATAAAGTAACAAATAAACATAAAACACCCTTGTTTTCATTTCTCCCCCCTCTACCTGCTGCTGCTAGACATTGATGTCACTGTCCTTGGCTGGGAGGAGTCTGACTTATAACAGGCAGGGCTGAAGTGCTACAAAGAGGTTAGGAAAAGGAGGTCTCTGAGCCACAGCAGGAGTGGCATGTGACTGCGCCAGCTGTTATAAAGAGCTCCCCAGCTGAACACCCAGATGTTGATAACTAAGAATTGTATTTGGTCTGTAATTCAGGGTGCTGGCTTTTTCCTCTGAACTAAGTGGATGTTATTTGTATGCTGGATTAAAATAAGATTGTTAACCCCTTAACATTGCTTTCCTTAATAAAGCAGATGAAAAGGACCTGGGCTTGCAGTGTTCTGCGAGCTGGTTGCTGTTGGCTTTACACCCTCACAGCAGCTGCTAGCCAGATTGCTGAAACAGCTTCTTAGATTGTTGTGCCCAGAATTGGGCAGAGTGCTCCAGGTGAGGGCTGACGAGGGCAGAGGACTATGGGACAATATCCTCTTCCTGTTCCTGGCAACTCTGCCCCTCTGACCCCATGAGCTTCTGGGGCCACTACATCACCCATATCATACTGCTGGCTCATATTGGGCCAGGAGTCCATTAATACTTAACCTTTCTTGGAGCAACTACTGTCTATCCAGGACTCTCCCATCTTATACTTGTGAAGTTGATTTTCCCACAATATATTTTTATTTATTTCATTAAATATTTCTCAATTGTATGTAAAAAACATTTTAACATTCTTTTTTTTTAAATTTCGAGTTCCAAATTGTCTCCCTCCCTCCTTCTCTTCCTCCCTCCTTGAGAAGGCAAGCAATTTAATATAGATGATACGTGTGAAGCCACACAAAACATATTTCCATATTAGCCATGTAGCAAAAGAAAATACAGAATAAAAAAAAACAAGAAAAATAAAGAAAGTTTACAAAGTGTTCTTCTTACTGCATTCAGAATCTGTCAGTTCTTTCTCTGGAAGTGAATAGCATTTTTCAACATGAGCCCTTTAGCTTTTGATCAGAGTAGCCAAGTTTTTCCACAGTTGGTCATCATTACAACATTCCTGTTACTGTGAACAATGATCTCCCAGTTCTTCTCACTTCATTTTGCATCAGTTCATATAGGTCTTGTCATGTCTTTCTGAAACCACCACCCTCATCACTTCCCACAGCACAACAGTCCTATATCATAATCGTACGCCACAGCTTGTTCAGCCATTCCTCAACTGATGGGCATTTCTTCAATTTCCAATTCTTTGCCACCGCAAAAAGCTGCTATAAATATTTTTGTACACATAGGTCTTCTTCCTTTTTTTATCTCTTTGGGATACAGACTTAGTAATGATATAGCTGGGTGAAACATACTAGGCATATATGCTTTTATATATGCATATATATACATATATATACTGCATATGTATATATATATATATATATATATATATATATATATATATATATATATATATAGCTAGGTCAAACGTACTATGCGTATATACTATATACTTTGGGCCTAGTTCCAAACTGATTTCAGGAATGGTTGGACCAATTCATAAATCCTTCAACTATTCATTAATGCACCTATTTTTCCCTCATCCCCTCTAGCATTTTAAGTTCTGATTAAGGGTAAAGTGGTACCTCAGAGTTGTTTTAATTTGCATTTATTTAATCAATAGTAATTTAGAATGTCTTTTTATACAACTATTGATAGCTTTGATTTCTTCTGAAAACTACCTGCTCATGTCCTTTGATCATTTATCAACTGGAGGATGACTCTTTTATTAATTTGAATCAGTTCTATACTCAATGTATATTTCAGAAATGAGGCCTCTATCAGAGAAACTTCCTGTAAAAATTTTTTTTGACATTACTTCGTTGTCTATGGTATCTTTTAGCAAAATGTAGTTTCCCTGATTATCCCTTTTAATTAGGTCTATTTTTGCTTTTGATTTGTCTGAGATCATGATTGCCTTTTTTTAAAACTCAGCTGAAGCATATTAGATTCTGTTCCAGCCCTTTATTTTAACTGTGCTTCTGTTTCAAGAGTGTCTCTAGTAAACAGCATATTGTTGGATTCTGGTTTGTGGAGAAGAGAGAAGGGAAAATTCATGGTCCCAATTTTTTCAATGAAATATGAGGCAAGGTCTTCCTTCAGCTTGGAGTGGCATGGTAGAGGCCTTGGGAGGCTTGAGGAGAGACAAGAAGATTTGGAATAACCACTGTGGCATATGAGAGAGCAAACCTATTAAGGAGGTATAAAAGGGCCCGGTGTAGCCCAGTGAGGGCCCAGATGAGATTATGTAACATAAATTTGTACTGGACCCACTCAGCATGGTTTCATGACTATTCCAGATCCTTCAGCAGTACATAAATTGTAGCAAAGGCAGCAGACCACGGGAATAAACAGGGCTGGGATTTGTCAAGGTATATTTAGTAATAGGATAAGGGAGCAGGGGATTTGAGTGTAGAGGATAGGGCAGAGTTGAGTTGTCTCCCCAAAAAGTTGAGATAGGAAAGGGAAAAGTGTATAACCATTTCAGGGTCTATGGCCTTGGGAAGAACTGAGGAGTGGAAGGATTAGAGGCTATGGTTTTGAAGAACAGGGTTAGGATTTATAAGATAGAGGGGAAAGATGGAACAATAAAAGATTATAATCAGATAAAGGAATTTCTGAGTTCCTGAACTTGGAAGTGGAACACTTGCAGATGATGACAAGATGAAGGGTATGACCATCTATCTCTGTGTGTAGCTGAGAGGTAGTAGAGGATTGTGAGAACTGAGAATATTGAGGAATTGGGAGCTTAGAGTACTTGAGGAAGCATCAATATGTATGTCAAAGTCCCCTAGTTCGAGAATAAAAGTTGAGAATCAGAGAAAGACTGTGAGTCAGGCACTGAACTTATTGAGGAAACAAGAATGTCCTGGGACAATAGACAAGAGCCATCGGATTCTGGACTGGGCAATAAATTTGAATTGCATGAGCCTCAAAAGAGAAGAGGCTACGTAGTGAAGGTGACAGGGAGACCTTGGAAGTGGCAAGGAGGTACAAGGGGTATTCCAAGTTCCCTACCACATCCAACGAGGGAGGGGATATGAGACACAAATTGGTCTTACTCATACATTATCAGATGGGGAAAAGAGAAGCAAATAGAGGAAAGTGCTTAAGATCATGGAGTGTCAGCCTCATAGATCATGAAGGGAAGTTGATAACCTGCCTGAATTCATTCCTCAATGGTTAATAAACTTCCATATCATCATCATATCCTCATCCCGGGGATTCTGAAGCCCCAGATGTCAGTTTTCAAATCCATTTTTGCTCCCTAACTGCCCACTCCCTTACTTCCATCACCCACAACACAAGCCTCCTCCAAAGTCCCACTCTGCATCTACCCACCCTACCCTCTGTGCTCCATAAATAACAAACTTGCTAACATTTTCAACCTTTCCTTTCCCACTCCTTCCATCTTCTTGTACTCACTGAAACCAGTCTCCCTCCTAATAATGGTCTCTCTGTCCACTAGGGACCTTCCTCCTCCCCCTCTCCACCTTCCTCCCGTTATTCCTCCCCATCCCCTGCTTTCCAGCTTCCTTTTGTGTATTGTCTTCCCCCATCAGACTGTAAAGTTCTTGAGGGAAGTGATTGTCTTTGTTTTTAGTTGTATCCCCAGTGCTTAGTAAAATGCCTGGCACAAAGGAGACGATTAATAAATGTTCATTGACTGACTAACTGAGCGCCCTTCCCAACATTTGGTTGCACTTTTCTCATCGCCTCTCTGAACTCAAAGTGGGGGAGTTGGAATACTCCCTGATCCCCACTGACACTTCCAGGTTCTCCCTCCACCACATCATTCGGGAACCTCTCCTCCTCTGAGTTTTATTCAGTCCGTATTTACCACCCAGTCAAGATTCTGGGAGCTGTTGTCTTCCAACCTCCAGAATACTCCTCTTTTTTCTCCCATGAGCTCAGTCCCTGACTCCCAGTCTTTCTCTCCTCCCTAACTCCTACCCTCACACTAGGAGACTTCAACATACATACTGATACTCCCTCAAGCACCCTCATCTGCCAGTTGCTCAATTTTCTCATTTTCCTCAACCTCCACCTCCACTCTTCCTCAGCTACACACAGATGGTCACAGCCCTGACCTTGCCATGGCCTGCAAATGTTCTACTTCCAAGTTCGTGAACTCGGAAATTCTCTAATCTGATCACAGTCTAGTATCATTCCCCATCTCCCTCTGCCTTGCAACCCCAAAACCTGTACTTTGCCCTCCCCATGACCTCCAATCCCTCCACCCCTCAGTTCTTTCCCCAGCCATCATCCCTGCACTGGCTACTTTCTCCACCCTTCCCCATCTTGCTGCCTTAATGAACTAGTCCAACACCATGCTTTCATCTTTCAAGTCCCTTATTCCCTTATGCTATCGCTGATCTTGTCCTTCAAAACCTGGCCCCTTCCTACCTTCCTGGCCTTCTCATACCTTACTCTTCCTCTGCCACAAGTACTCTGCAAATCAATGACCATTTCTCAGACAAGGCACTCCACTCCCCTCTTCTGGCCATTTTCCCTGGGTGTCTCCCATTCCTAGAATGCTCTCCCTCCTCGTCTCTGCCTCCTGGCTTCCTTGGCTTCCTCCAAGCTTCAGCTTCTACAAGAAGCCTTTCCTAACCCCCCTCTATGCCAGCACAGTCTGTCTGTTACTTATCTCCAGTTTATCCTGTCTATAGCTTATTTGGGGTAGCTGGATGGCACAGTGGATAGAGTACTGGGTCTGGAGTCAGAAAAAGACCTGAGTTCAAATCTGGCCTCAGACACTTCTAAATTGTGTGACCCTGGGCATGTCACTTCACCCTGTTTGCCTCAGTTTCCTCATCTGTAAAATGAGCTGGAGAAGGAAATGCCAAACCACTCCAGTATCTTTGCCAAGAAAACCCCAAACAGGGTCATGGAGAGTCAGAGACGACTGAAACAACAAATGCTTATTTGTACGTAGCTGTTCATATGTTGGGTCCCTCGTCAGACAGTGACCTCCTTGAGAGCAGAGACTGTTTTCCTTTCTTTGTATCCCCAGCACCTAGCCCTGTGCAGCCAAGAAAGCTAATCGAATCTTAGGCTGCCGGGCAGAAGAGGCAGAGGGAACATGGCTGAAGAAGTGATCATCCCCATGACTCCATTAGTTGAAGGCACTGGGCTTGTCCCAGTAAGGAGGCAATCTTTCTGGAGGTTTTAAGCCAGTGTGGCTTGAAATACTTGGTAGGTAGAGCTAGGTGTGGTCTAGAAGAAAGAGCCCTGGAAATGAAGTCAGGAGATGAGTGGTTGGATTCAGACAGCTAAGCAGCTGTGTGACCATGGGTCAGTTGCTTAACCTCTCTGAGTTTTAGTTTTCTCATCTGTTAAATAGGACTAATCATGTTGGCACTTGCTTGGGCGTAGGACTGAAGTATAAAAATACTTTGTAACGCTTAAACCAGAAATGGGAAAGCCCTCCCAAAAATCTGGAGGCCTCTGTACCTCATGAGCCCCACACAGGTCAAAAGGGCCCTTCAGGAGGCTGTCTCAGCCCTAGACACTGGGTCTACCCCTTCTTCCTGCCTCTCACCCCCTCCGCCAAGTTTTCTGGTACCTACCAGCCCCCATGCTTGTACTCCCTGTTTATATTAACCAATACGTAGCAGCTCCCAGGCTGTAACATCAGATGTAAGAAACCAATCAGCCTGTGCCAGAAGCCTGAGCCCCTCAGAGAGGGGCTGGGAGAGGGGAGGTATGGTGAGGCAGGTGGCAATAAAAGGAGATTAAGCAGCGAGCCTCTCCCTTCCTGACCCTGCTACCTTTTGCAGACCTGCTTGGATACTGCCCCTGCTGCTCCATGCACCTGGGAGCCTGTGCCTTCTTCCCACGTGAGTTGGATAAAAGTCTTGTTACCTTGAGCATTTTATTTAAAAAATAGAATTGCAAAGGGACTTAGCCTCCAAGGAAGTCCCAGCAAAAAGGGACTTCAAGACCAGCTAGTCCAGACAGCTGAAGTTACAGAGCAGGAAGCTGATGCCCAGAAAGGGGAAGGGACTTGGGATCACAGGTTATCAGGGCTGCCAAGAGCCATAGATGCAAGTTAGTCCCATGCCTTAATGTTACGGCGGGGGAAACTGAGGCCTCGAAAGGTGAGAGGATTTAGGATTATAGTATGACCCGACAAGAAGAGGGCATTTTGTCCAATTCTTCCACATTATGAAAGTGGAGACTGAGGAGCAGAAAGGGGAAAGAAGGGATCAAGGAAAGTATGCTGCCAGAGTTGTAATGACTATTAGGATTCTATGCGTATGAAGTCGTGTAATTATGACTAAGAAGCTTGACTCTGGAGGAGAGTGAAGAAAAATGAGTTTTCTTCCTCTCTTTGCAGATTGGCTAGTGAGTCGAGCTGTGGTGTACTGAATACAATGTCTGCCTTAGTTGTTGCAATGCACTGCATAGGTGGTTTTGCTGAGATGCTTTTCTAAACTCTTTGTACGTTTTTGGTTACAAAAGGGATAGTTCACTGGGCAGAGCAGCAGGAAGGGATATCTTTGAATATGAAAGCAGCAGAAAAACAAAGTTTATCAAGAGGTCGAAAACAAAACCAAAAAAGAAACTAGCAAGTCCCAACCCCATCATGTTACAAAACTGAAAAACTGTGGAAAACAAAGTAGAAGGAATTTTCTTTTTTCTTTTTTTTGTTTTTCATATTTTGTTATTTAATATTTTTAGTTTTCAACATTGATTTCCACAAGATTTTTAGTTACAAATTTTCTCCCCATTTCTACCCTCCCCCCCACTCCAAGATGGCATATATTCTGATTACCCCATTCCCCAGTCTGCCCTCCTTTCTGTCACCCCACTCCCCACCATCCTTCCCCTTACTTTCTTGTAGAGCAACACAGATTTCTATACCCCATTGCCTGTATATCTTATTTCCCAGTTACATGTGAAAACAACTTCTTTTTGAGCATTTGTTTTTAGAACTTTGAGTTCCAAATTCTCTCCCTTCTTCCCTCCTCACCCACCCTCCTTGAGAAGGCAAGCAATTCAACGTAGGCCACACATGTATCATTATGCAAAACGCTTCCATAATAGTCATGTTATGAAAGACTAACTATATTTCCCTCCATCCTATCCTGTTCCCCTTTATTCAATTTTCTCCCTTGACCCTGTCCCTTTTCAAAAGTGTTTACTTTTGATTACCTCCTCCCCCATCTGCCTTCCCTTCTATCATACCCCTTCTCCTATCACTTTCCCCCCTACTTTCCTGTAGGGTAAGATACCCAATTAAGTTTGTATGTTATTCTCTCCTCAAGTCAAATCCAATGAGAGCAAGATTCACTAATTCCCTTTCACCTGCCCCCTCTTCCCTCCCAGTAGAACTGCTTTTTCTTGCCACTTTTATGTGAGATAATTTACCCCTTTCTATGTCTCCCTTTCTCCTTCTCCCAATGTATTTTTCTCTCACCCCTTAATTTTATTATATTTTTTAGATATCATCCCTTCATATTCAACTCACCCTGTGCCCTCTGTCTCTATATATGTATATTCCCTTCAACTACCCTAATACTAAGAAACATCTCATGTATTACAAATATCATCTTTTCATGTAGGAATGTAAACAAAACAGTTCAACTTTAGTAAGTCCCTTATGATTTCTCTTTCTTGTTTACTTTTTCATGGTTCTCTTGATTCTTGTATTTGAAGGTCAAATTTTCTATTCAGCTCTGGTCTTTTCATCGAGAATGCTTGGAAGTCCTCTATTCTATTGAAAATCCATATTTTGTCCT
>JAQQSZ010003127.1:0-14538 GCA_028646595.1 Phalanger gymnotis
AAGAAAGGAAGGGTAAAGGGGATGGGAGGGGAGTAGGGTGACAGAAGGGAGGGCTGACTGGGGAACAGGGCAACCAGAATATATGCCATCTTGGAGTGGGGGGGAGGGTAGAAATGGGGAGAAAAGTTGTAATTCAAACTCTCGTGCAAATCAATGCTGAAAACCAAGTATATTAAATAAAAAATTTTTTCTAAAATGTATGTATATGTGTGTATATGTATGTATGTATATACATATATATTTAAAGCTCAACACATTACTTTCAAAACTGTCCTGCTTACCTGTTCTTCCTTTTCAATTTCCTTTTGTTCTCTTCTGCACACTTTTAAAATATTTCAAAGGCATGTATTTTGGGGGATATCACTATTAATAACTCTTTCCCCAAAAGTAAAAATTGGGAAAAGTATTACAAATAAACATAATCAAGAAAAACAAATACATATTGTGGCCATTTCTGAAAAATACATGTCTCTTTCTACAACTTGAGACCACTGCCTGCCTCACTGTCAGGAAGTGGCTTACATACTTACATCACAAGTCATCTGGCTAGTCTTTGCTTTTTAATCAAAGTTCTTAAGTTTTCAAAGTTGTTTTTCTTATGATATTGTCATTGATGTTCTCTTGGTTCTGCTCACCTCACTGGGTATTTCCCAGGATTCTCTGAAATAATCTCTCTGATCACTTCTTATGGCACAATAATACTCCATTACATTTCCATACCACAATTGGTTCAGCAACTCCCAGTAGATAGGTACCCCCTGTAGATTCCAGTTCTTTTTTTTTTTTCCCTTTTAATCCTCTCACCCTTTTTAGGACCAGGAATTTTGGATTAAAACTAATCCTTCCTAGTACTGAACATCCACTTACCACAGTCTCTCTCTCTCTACTGCCATTTATTTCTCTGTTGAGTTAGACGTATTTCAACACCAAAATTATTATGTGAATGTGGTTTTTAAGTATATAAGTTATGTATTTAACTACCTTTTATCAGTTCGGATTAGACTGAATTTAATCTGATGCTCTCAAGCCCTACTCCAGGTATGAACACTCTTTTTCTCATATACCCCAATTATGTAAGATAGCAAGTTCAAACATTTTCCTCCTTTACCTATATCAATATTCCTTTTACCCTCTTTTCTCTTTATTAAAATTTTTAGAATAATATCAACCCATCCCCCAACTTCTGTTCTTTCTTATTTAACTCTCTCAATATCATTTTAAGAAGTAAAAGTTCCAAGGGGACACTTATTTCTTCTCCTCCAATTAGGCTGTTAGCATTATAGCATCATTCAGCTCCTTCCAACTGTTCAAAAGAATTTACCTTTCCAGGTTTCTCTGCACAATAACGTTTGTATTCCAAAGTTTCTACTCAGCTCTTATCTTTGCATTAGAAATGCTTGAAAGTCCTTTGTCTCATTAAATGTTCTGGGTTTTTTTTTTTTCCCTTCTAGGAAGATATACAGCCTTACAAGACAGATTACTCTTGGTTATAAGCCCACATAGTTTCTATTTTCAAATGTTCTATTCCAAACCATCCTCCACTTTATAGTAATGCTAAGAGGTCTTGTGTGATCCTGACTTTGGTTTCTGAATTCATGAAGTGCTTCTTTCTGGATGTTACTTTTTCTTTGACATGGTAGCTCAGATCTTGCTTATGGCATTCCTGGGATTTTTGCTCTTGGGGTTACATTCAGGTTTCACTGATTTTTGTATCCTCACTTCACCCTGTGTTTCTAACAGATATGGGCAGTTTTCATTTATGATTTTTTTTAAGAGTCTAGGTCTTTTTTTTTTTAAGGTAGTCCAATTATTTCTCCAGTTATCAAACATTTTTCTTCCCATCTCTCCCAACTTGACCTTAAAAAGAAAATCAGAACATTTCTAACAAATGTGTATAGTGAAGCAAATAAGTTTCCACATAATCAGTGCTCCAAAATGTGAGTATCATTTAATCCATCACCTCTCTTTTAAGAGGCGAGTAGCATTCTTCATCATTGGCTCTCTTATAATCATAGCTGATCACTGTATTGATCAGATTTCTTAAATCTTTCAAAATTTCTCATTTTCACAGTATCTCATAAATTACTCTCATGTTTTTGCTTACTTCACTAAGTTACTTTAAATATATATATATATATATATATATATACATACACACACACACACACACACAGAGAGAATGAGAGAGAGAGAGAGAGAGAGAGAGAGAGAGAGAGAGAGAGAGAGAGAGAGAGAATATGTTTTCTTCTTTAATCTCTTTGGAGTATAGATCAAAGTAATTTGGGGGCGCAGTTCCTAATTGCTTTCCACAATGGCTATCCCAATTCACAGCTGTATCAATAGTTCAATGTGCTGTTTTCCCTCAGTCTCGCCAACCCATGCTACTTTCCTTTTATATCAATGTTGACAATCTGATAATCATATGGTAGATCCCCAGAGTCATTTTAATTTGCATTATTTTAATTATTATTTATTTGGAACATTTTTATATGGTTATTGATAACTAGGCTTTTTTCCCATGAGAACTGTCTATTCATATCTTTTGACCATTTATCAATCAAATGAATGGCTCTTATAAATTTGAAGGACTTCTATATATCTCTTAGAAATTAGGTTTTTATCAGAGAAACTTGATGCTAAGATTTTCCCCCCAATAACTGTTTCCTTTCTAATTTTAGCTGTATTAGATGTTTGTGGAAAATACTTTTAATCTGATATAAAGTTTGCCATTTTATCTTCTAAAATGCTCTTTATCCCTTGCTAGTCTTGAATGCTTCCTCATCCATAGATCCAAACAGCAATTTCTTCCTTTTTCCCCTAATTTATGTTGTGACCTTTTATATATATTTCATATATCCTTTGGGGGTTTATCTCGGCATATGGTTTGAGGTGTTGGTCTAAACTCAGTTTCCACCAAAATGATGTTGAGTTTTCCCAGCCATTCTTGTTGAATGTTGAATCCTTTCCCCGGCAGGTATGTCTTTGAGTCTATCAAACCATAGTCTACCAGGTTCATTTGGTTGGTAAGCGATGTATCTAACTTGGTCCACTGAGCAACCTCTGTTTAACAAGTACAAAGTTGTTTTAATAATTATTTCTTGGAAGAATATGTTGATAACTTTTCCATAGTAAGAACCCTTCCTTCCCACTTTTTTTTTCATTATTTTCCTTGAGTTTCTTAACATTTTTTGCCCTTCCAGCTAAATTTCTTTTTTTCCATAGTCTTATATAGTAATCCTTTGGTAGTTTGATTGGTAAGTCACTGGATAAGAAAATTAATTTAGGTAGTGTTTTTATTACAGTGATTCTTAAAACATCTCTCCTTGACTTGCCAGGCAGGTCAATTGTTTTTTATTTCATTTTTCAACACTTACTTCATTTTTTTCTGATTAGTCACAGTCCATTTGGAAAAGGTTTTTTTCCTTTGAGATTCTATACTTCTTACAGCATTACTCTCCCCTTCCAAGTTGAATATTGGGGCATCTCTAGATGGAATATAATTCTTTGTCCTGGTTTCTATCATTTAGTTTTTTCATACCGTACACAAACAAAAAGAAGGGGAGAAATGGTTGCTAAGCTGACTTCCTGTTCCTGAGACTGAGTGCCCCTAGATCTTTGAGGTTCAGAGCACTAAATCTTCAGGGCCTCTTTTGGCACCTTAGGACAAAATGGTCTTGGTCTGAGCATGTCTTGTCCATACTTGTTGCTGCTTTTCCTGGTTGTTTGCAGGGTCTATCCTTCGGGTTCTCAACCATTTTATCAGAAACCTATTTGCTGCCTCAGGACTGGCTACACATGCCTCTGGCAAGTCTTTGGTTGCTCTGGGAGACTTGTTTGTCTGCACTGACACTGGCTTCGATGCTAGCCCACTTTCCTATTGCTCATGAGCTTCCGTTGGACATTTTTGGCAGTTCTGAAGTTGATGAAGTCTCTTATTACAGTTTCTCATTGCACTTTTTGATCATTACTCAATCTGACACATGTTTTATTTTGTTTTTGTTTTCTGAAATGCATGTGGGAGGGCTTATCTGCCTGCTCCCACTCAAACAGTCATCCTGGCTCATGAAATACTCAAGTTTCCTATTCTACGTACTCACTAAATATTGCTGTAATCTTCCAATGCCTTTCTGCAGATCAACAGATTTCTCAAGTTACTTCTGCTATGATGGTGCTGGATGCCTATACTTAGTTTATTCACTGATTTCTTCACCTTCCTCCAATGGTTCTTGCTAGAGCAACTGCTGCCACATATACTGTTTTGAACAGTACTTGAAATGTTATTACACTGTCAAATACCACGTGAAAATATATTCATTCATAATGATTAGAGAACACGCTAACTTTTTGGAACTATGTCTTGGTATATTTATTCTGCTAGCTGCATTCATGTGATAAAATTTAAAAAGGGGTTTCCAGAATCCCAATCTACATGTGCCTATCTCCTCTTTAATATCATTTGAGTAATCACTGCTATTTTTGCCATATGTTTCATTATTAAGCAAAATGTGTGGAGTTTACATTGAGTAGAGATGTTCAATGACCCTGATGTTCTTTAACATCTCCCTCTTCAGATTTTAGCAGCTACCCAATTCATCTCTTATTTCACCTAATCTAGGTTTATGTATAGTTATATCCTACAATATAACTGTAAAAATAACCTTTCCTGCAGATAAGGAGTATGTTGCTGCGTGACCTGCAATGGGAGATACCACTGACAAAAAGCAGTATGAAGCCCTGCTGCATGTGAGATCAATATCCAATTTTGTTATGACCAAGTGTATAATCAAATATTTATACATGATATCAGAGTATTCACAACTTCAGTCTATTTCATGGCCTTTCCTGCTTTAGTGATGAGTACTATGTGTACTAAAACATTTCTAGCAAGTACAGAGTCAGGTATGTATTCTTCATTTATTACAGTGTGTCTTACCTTCCTCTTATACCAGACTGTACTACCTACTTTACTATCACTGAAGTTTTCAAGGTCAGTCTGCAAACCTACGCCATCATACTAATTCCTTAGATTCACAAAAGTAGTTCATCATACTGGCTATGTAAGCTAATTCCATTGGTGGTATAGCCAGGGCCCAGCTGGCCAACATTTTAGAGTTCCTGCCAGGCCTTCATAGTGATTATGATGGCTGTAGGATACACAGAATCCACATTGCACATCACCCAAACTGGCACTTGCCTAACTTTGTCATTGCCCCCTTCCCCCTATGATATGGACAAAGTATTTGATTTTGAAGGGAGTAGAAGTAGTAAGGTGGTGGAGGAAGAAGGAAGAGGAAGAAGAGGAGGAGGAGGAGAAAATGGTGGTGGTGGTGGTGGTGGTGGTGGTAGTGCTGGTGTTAGTTGGGGCAGCTAGATGGTCTGAGGTCAGGAAAAGCTGAGTTCAAATCTAGCCTCAGACACTTAGTAGTTGTGGGACCATCAGCAGTTACTTAACCCCTATTTGCTTCAGTTCCTCATCTGTAAAATGAGGACACACTGGAGAAGACAATGGCAAACCCCATGGACATGAATGAACTGAACAACAACAAAACAGGAGTAGTAATAGTACTAGTAGTTGTAGCAACAATAACAGTGGTGGTGGTAGTAGTAATAGTAGTAGTAGTAGAAGAAGAAGTAGCAGTAGTAGCAGTGGTTGTGGTGGTAGTAATTATAGTAGTAGCAGCAATAGTAGTAGTGGTAGTAACAGTAGTGATGATGGTGGTGGTGGCAGTAGTGGCGGTAGTGGTGGTAATAGGAGTAGCAGTAGTCATAACAGTAGTGTTAATACGAGTAATGGCAGTAGTAGTAGTAGTAGTAAGAGTGGTAGTAATAGTGGTAATTGTTGTAATAGTAGTGGTGGTGGCAGTGGTGGTGGCACTAGTAATAGAAGTGGTGATAGTAGTAGCAGTAGTGGCAGCAGTGGCAGTAGTGGTAGTACCCATCATCATCATCATCATAGGAGAAGTAGAAATAATAAATTACCATTACCTCTGCCATTACCTAATGATGTAATTCTGAAAAGTCACTTTGTCTCTTTGAGTTTCAGTTTTTTTTTTATTATAAAAATGGTAAGTTAAATGAGAAGATCCCTAACTCTGAGGATTCCAGCTCTGACTTAGATGAATCTGATTTCATTGTTACAACTACACTCCCTGTGACTGAAAAGAATGCAAATCATCTTTACCCATTCACCCTGTATGACTCTTTTCCATGTGCTCCCACAATTCCCATAAGTAGTTTACCTCAACCTACAGAGATTTCTTGACATCACATGAGTGCCAACGGGATGCACAGGCTGTCCCTCAGTAATCTATTGGTCCCATAATATGACTGTCCCACCTGTTTTACTGATCATGTATCTCTGTGGGGATACCTTTTAAATTGCTTATCCTATGCAATATTTACTGACTATTATGCAGGAGTTTCTTTACATTCATCGTGCATCTCTCTATTCAAGTAATCTGCAACTTTGATTCTTCAGAAATTGAGGCATTCTCTGACATTCAGCCACATACCATGTCTGGAATACCGATATTTGAAAGACAGCCTTTAGTTACAGGGCAGTTAACGGCTCATTATAAAAGCATTGCGAACATTTCCAAAGACCACCCAGCCTACCATCATCTTAGTTAATTCTGCCCCACTTCATTGTCCAACATCTTCGTCCACAATGTTTACCCAAGATACAGATACTGACAGACCTGCCCTAAGAATGGTGTATCCAAGTGATTATCAAATGTACACTTCATGCGCTTTGTTTTTCTTGAGTGAAGAGGTATTTTAAACTTTATTTTGAGCGATTAAATACTTTACAAAGTAGACTCTAGAATCTTATGGGGCTTGAGGCAATCAGCAGAATATTATAAAGCACTCATCATCTATGAGGAAATACTTTTCTATCTAAATACTTGAACACCATTTAACATACTAGCAAATGTTTCTCCTTGTTTTATGTAAAAATTGATAATAGTTATCAGGGGATCTTCAAAAAGGGTTATTTCTGCTACATCTTTTAAGGGATCTTACATGATTTTTTTTTTTGATATATACATGGGAAACTCCATACTGGAAGAGAGACTTTAAGGCAGGATTTTGCCCTACCAAATCAAATATTAATTGAATAAAATATTTTTATAGTCAATAAACAATAAGCCTAGAAGAATTTTATGCTCTCTGTGCTTTTCAATCAATCATGACTAAAAGCTGTGGTCTGCTTTAAATTAGCATTTGTAAAACCCTATCTGTCCTTTCCTACACCTTCATCAAGGATGCACTTCATATGTACATCAATTACTCTCATAAAGACATTGTAGAGATGATTAAGTAGGTATATGAATGTGTGGTCACTGATATTCTAAGCAGTGATGGCTCTAAACACAGAAAGAAGAATAGAGATAAAGCAGCAGTTATTTCTGCTTCTTGAGTGGTAAGAAAGTAAAATGTAACAAGCTGCTTCTGTCCCTCCATATCAAACAACTGATGGTGAAGTCTGAACGATCCAGTCATTTTTTCCTGGCTTATCTAACCTAAATTGTTTAGGAAAGCTTCAAATCCCGTAAAAAGATTAAACATGCAAATTTTATTAGAACATAAAAATTGGTAACTCTGATAGTAAGTGTTCTGTATGTGTTATCTTTAAGTCTAAGAGTCTTCATTTTTCAAACTTCAAATCAATCTCACTTCACATATTCCCTTTCTCTCCCCAAGCCCCCAAATATACATTTGGGACATGGATTTTGTATTTTTTATACAATGGGAACATTCCTAGAATTGCAATGAAATGATAGTTTCCCAGTTTAGCTTGTCTATTTTTATTCATCGTGTGAAATAAGCAAGTATTTTGTTTGGACTTGCAAATAGAAACCACAAAATCTGAGTGTGTGAGAGAGAGCAAGAGAGCGTGTGTATGTACACATGACAAACTTTTGAAATTCTGAATTGTTCTACAGAGTTATTCAAGGGAAAGACATTCCACAGATCTGGAGAAATTGACCAAAAATAAGGGCATAGTTGGGCTATGGCAGCTTTGTGATGCTTGGACTCTGTTCTGGTAAGATTCTTGTAAACATGATTTCAACATCATAAAACAAGATTTAATATTTTAGCATTTAGAGAACACAGTCCTACAGTAGATATCAAAATCTCTCTCTCACTAACACTGCTGTTTGTTGACTTAACACATTCCCAACTAATGCCAAAGCTATTTAAATGTCTTTTTCAAATTATCATGGCCTTTTCTAACGTGTTTAGTTACTATTATCCAGTTACTTTTAACCAAATAATGTAATGCATTACATAAGCACAGCAACCTATTGCTTTAGAGGGTATGTTTCGTCAGCCTCTACCTTTCAACAACAAATGCCTACTTTTCCTCAGTCTGTTTTCAATTATTGTGTCAATATATTATTCTAAGCCTTTAGGTTTCTTTTCTCTGATAAAAGCCCTTGAATTTGTATAATGTAGAATTTAACAACCCCTCTTATCAACAAATTCCTTGAGAGAATATGGCCCAAGGAATCCCCTGACATACACACTTCACTCTAGTTTCCATACCAAGACAGAAAGGTAGGAAGTCTTTTTATCCAATTTCTCCTCCTCCACCAGCAGGTTTGGCTCTCTGGAGAATTTCTCAGCCTTTGAGTTTTGACAACTTAAGTATCTTTTTAAAATTCTGTCAAATGTGAAAGATGGCCCACATTAAGAATCCAAGCCTCAATCCTTTCTCCCTCAGAAGAGGCAAATGCTCTTGTTTTTCATGGATATAGTAGATGGTCCCCTTCTTAGAATATGTTTTCTTATTAAGAAACCAACACTCCAAGGCCATCAACTCAAACTTTGTATCTATTTTAAAACTCTTCCATCATGTAATCCTTAAATTTTAGACCCTGATCATAACCAAAATGGATGGAAAATCTAAGCAGAAATAATAAAGACAACTGAAGTCCACAAGTAATTCTAAAACTCTCATCTTATGAAGTTTTTCCCACATAAAACCTTTAAAAACAGATTTTTACACAAGAAGTAAAGCTGATTATTTTGCACATCATTAACATCCAGATTGTTAGAGGCACGAAAAGCAGTTTGTAGAGAAAGGAATACAGTCTTCTATCATGTGAAATACTAACCACCCACTTCCATAAATATGAACTCCTTGTTATTCTCTTTAGTTTCTTCTTAGGGCTGTAGAAATTGGTCCAACTATATTCATTTCCATACAACCACCTGTTTCTTTTGACTATAATTTCTCATCATTCCTCAATGCAATACTGAATTTCTCATATTAGTCTCATACCTTCCCTCATATATTTGTCTTACTGAAGCAAGTACCCATCCCTTTTAAGGTTTTTATTTCTAACAGCAATGGGAAGCTTTGATACAACAAGCGGTCCATAATGTTATACACATGGATACTCCCTCTTTTAGTACAGATGGCAATCTATCTCTGTCTTCCTTCTCCTCTGAGATTCTTGTCCATGTTCTTCCATTGATGCACCATAAAGGGTCTACCTAACACACTGAAAGCCTTTCCTTTATGTAAAGGGTACTTAAGCAAGAGTGCATTATTTCGTTGTGCCTTTTTTTCATATCTTGATAACAGTACACCAATACAATGGGTTTCCTTTGTTGCTCTATACATTTTATTTTATGAATATAAAAATATTCTGAGAAGCATCTGTGGGCTTTACCAGATTGCCAAGGGGGTTCCATGACACAAAGAAGGTTAAGACCCATTGAAGGAACAGGACCTATATGTACAAAAATATTTATAGCAGCTCTTCTAGAACTGGAAATTGAGGTGATGACCATCAATCGGGGAATGACTGACCAAGTTGTTGTGTATGATTGTGATAGAATACTATTGCTCTGTGAGAAATGACAAATAGGACACTCCCAGAAAAACTTGAAAAGACTTACATGAAATGATGAAAAGTGAAATGAGCAACACGAGGAGAACACTGTACACAGTACCACCAAGACTGAATGATTACCTATATGAATAACTTAGTTTTTCTCAGCAATACAATGATCCAAGATAATTCTGAAGGACTTATGATGAAAGGTGCTGTCCACATCCAGAGAAAGAACTGAAGGAGTCTGAATTCAGATTGAAGATACTTTTTCTTTACTTATTTTTCTTGGGGTTTTTTTGTCTGTGTTTTCTTTCACAGCATGACTTACATAGAAATGTGTTTTGCATGAATACGCATGCATAACTTATGTCAAATTGCTTGCCTTCTCAATGATGGGGATAGGGGAGGGAAGGAGAGAATTTGGAACTCAAAATTTGAAAAAAGAATTTGAAAATTGCTTTTACATGTAATTGGTAAAAATAATTGTTTAAAAAGAAAGTACCCATTGAAAACTCATGCTCTACCAAAAGAGAACCACTTAATTATACCTCATAACCAGCCCACCTCCATCTGATTATGTATTTCTTCAATGACATCCTTTATGCAGCATCTTAAATGTATTATCATTAGAAATATGCTCCAGCTTACTAGAACCCACCATGCACCTCTCCATATTCCCAGAAGATCATAGCTCACTTTTATCTCCTCCAGCTCCTCCTTTCTCAAAATAAAAGGCAAAGGGTAACATGGGCCATAATAGTAGTCCTCTTCATATACAAGAAACCAAATTAAGATTCATCTAAGTTTCAACAGCTAGACTCAGTGAGTTTCTTGAATTTTTTTATATTTTTTAATATAGTGATAGAGAGAACAAAACCTGGGTACCAGGGGGCAAGGAGAAACAATGAGAGACTCACTGTCTACCAGACTAGGCTATAGAAGCAGCAGTCGTTAGGAATAGGGGGGCAGTGTCCCTGTTTCTTCCTCCATCGTCTCTACCAATTATACCAATTCAGAGCCTGCCCTGGATTAGCATTGGACACAGTGAGCAGCAGCCAAAGGTAGAAGCAGAGGGTTGCTGGAAAGAAAGATGAGGACCTGGGAAGCATCAATGTCTTTAGCTATAAAGCTGAGGAGGGCAGGGGGGGAGGGAGAGAAAGAGGTAATTGGGAGAAAACCCAGGTCACAATATAGGGTAGAGATGGGTCTGTAGCTACATAACTGAAAATAACATTCCCAGGTAGTTGTTCTTATAAAAGAATAGGTAAATGTAAATGAGAAACTTCCTATACTGTCTACTGTTCCCTTTTATCATTTTCCCCATATTTTATATTTGGGAATCCAACATTATGAATGTTCCTGGACATGATGAGCACACAACTTCCTGTGGTCACGTAACAATTCTTCAAGAAGCTAATGCCTTTTAGGAATAGCTTCAACACACTTCACTTCTCTGTCTAGTTATTTGCTTTTTCTGTCCAAATTTTAGGCATTCATCTTGGCTTAGAGAAAGGACAGAATTTAAATGCCCAACTCTTTAATGTTGCTACAATGTGTTAGTTCTAGAAAAAGGCTGTCATGGGTGTGCTTCTCTCAAATTCGGATAAAGGAAAAGGGGAGGGAGAGAGTGGAAGAGGGAGAGAGAAAGAGAAGAACTGGGAGGATAAGAAACAGGAGCAAAGGGAAAGAGGGGAGAAAAGGAGAAGGAAGGGGGAAAGAGGAAAGCAGAAAGATGGAGGAGAGGGGAAGGGAGAGAGAAAGGGAAAGAGAAAAGAAAAGTAATGAGAAAAAAGGAGGGATAGGGAGAGAGAAGGGGAGAAAGGGGGGAGAGAGAGAGAGCGTGTGTGGGTGTGGGTGTGCGCGTGTGAGAGAGAGTCCAGCTCTTATTTTTTTCTTGGTTTCCCCCTAAGGATATGCCCAGGAACAAGGGAAAAGCAGTAAGAACAAGGTCACAGAGACATACCTTTCACTTACTCTTGTTATACAAAAAAGAAACTAGGCACTTTTGAAGGCAACAGAGAATAAAACTAATAAAAAAGAGACATTCACCAATGGGACAGTTTCCCAAAAGAGAGAGGAGGGAATGAGATGAGAGGCACTGAAAGGCTTAGGTCTGGCCAGGAGAAATTCTAGCTCATCCTTTAAGACAGGCCCAAAGGAAGGGCAGGATGAAAACGTAAGGAGATTTTTGACTGAAAATCAGGAGCTCAGAGCTGAAGGTGATTATCTTTTCTGTAAAATAGGAGGCAAAGTTGTTAACCGAAATAGAAAGTTGTGTGGTGGTACACGTAGGGGCTTGGGGAATCTGTGAATTATTAGGAAAATGGTTTGGTAAGGTCCAGTGATTTACTGACTTTACAAATCAAGTAAGTGTGTACAGCCAGTGCTCAAAGGAAGTTCTTTTGACTGCAAGTGCAGAGCCCTTCCTCCCTGTCTTCACTGTTCCCTTTATGAATGTTGCATTCTCTTCAGCTACCACACACAACTAGGGGGTATGTATGGGATGATGCCCATGCTGGATTAGATCTGAGTTCACATTGCCCCTGGACTGGCTCTTCTAAGACCAAATCATTTTCTGAGGAACAAAAAAATCATCTGCTAGACTTTATCTCATCACGTCTTTATCTTCCAGAAAATATCAGTGTATATTGTATATTCTAAGAATATACTGGGTGACCCCAAACATTAAGTGAGTTTGAGAGGCAGTTTATGGGGCAATAATGCTTATTTGTTGTTGTTCAGTCATTTCAGCCATGTCCAACTCTTTCTGACCCTATTTAGGGATTTTCTTGCCAAAGATACTGGATGTGGTTTGTCATTTCTTTCTCTCACTCATTTTACAAATGAGGAAACTGAGTCAAAGTGGGTTAAATGACTTGCCCAGGGTCACAAAGTCAGTGTCTGAAGCTAGATATGAACTCAGGAAGATAAGTCTTCCTAATTCTAGGCCTACAACTCTACTTTGCCACCTGGCTGTCTAATAATGCTTATTCAGTCTGAGTATAAACTCATTTTGCTGCAGGTATGTTGGTTAGGTATAAGTTTTCCAGAGTAACTAATATGAAGCTTTTAATTTTTCTAGATTTGACTGTCATCAATTGAGCTGTATAATAATTAGGCAAATTAACATGAAATGTAGCAGCATAACTTTGTTGCCTAAATCGATTCAGTGATGTGACAGAAGACCATAGAAAGCATATAAATAATCTTAGGAGAAAACAAAAGAAAAAGCAGTATGAATGCAGAACTCTACCTGTTGTGGACACAACATTCTCCGGGCTCTCACCACATAGCTTCGATAACAAACTGGTCTTGCCAGCACCTGAGAGGCCTATGCAGACCAAGTCATACTCTGGTCGTGGAGGAGGGGGTCCCTTGCAGCAAAGTGCTCTAAAACACTGAGAAGAAAGAAAAAGACATAGCTTTCAAAATCCATGACAACAAAAATGGGACAGCATTTTAAATAAATGAGTATGCCTCTTTTCTATTCCATGTCACTGATGAAGCTGAAATTGTAGAGGCTATTTTAAATCATGACAGCTGAGTAGCACAGTGGATAGAGCACTGGGCCTGGATTTGGAAGGACCTGAGTACAAATCTGGCCTTTGATACTTACTAGTGATCCTGGACAAGTCACAACCCCATTTGCCTCAGTTTCCTCATCTGTGAAATGAGCTGGAGAAGGAAATGGAAAACCACTCTAGTATCACTGTCAGAAAAACTCCAAACAGGGTCAGGAACAGTTGGACACTAGTAAATAACAATTTTGTGTCATCTGATAGTATTTCCTCATTACTAAACACAAATCCGTGTAGCAAATAACACTGTTTCTCCTTTTCCAGTGATTGCAGATATTCACATCTAACCTGGGGAAGCAGGTTTACACAGAGGCAAAACCACAGAAGTATAAGTCAGTCCCAAATTACTTCAGACCCATAGCATAACTGGAGAGCTGACTGGCTCCAGGGCTATACAAGCATGCAGGACCCTATTTGAGGATATCTCCAAAAATACCATGCTGGACCAAACCAAGCTCCCTGGACTGCCCCCAGAGAAGTTCACAATCTTTAGAAGAGCCCTAAAATCAGCCAAATGTATTATTATATCCATGAGTTTAAGAGGGACTTCAACTGGAGTAGATACCTCATTACAAATGAGCCCTCCAATTACTGGGCTATATTAAATGTTTATTCATATGGATTTCCCTCAGTATGAGACTGCAAACCCCTTCAGCATCTTTGCCAAGAGAACTCTAGATGGGGTCATAGAGCAGCGGAAACAACTGAAACAACTGAACAATTGCTTGTTTTGGGTGTAGGGGTTTTTTGTTGTTGTTGTTTGGGGATTTTTTGGCCATATTAACCCATGGGCTATATTTCTTTTTTTTTTTATTTTTATTTTTATTTAATATGTTTAGTTTTCAGCATCGATTTTCACAGGAGTTTGAATTACAAATTTTCTCCCCATTTCTACCCCAACCACTCCAAGATGGCGTATATTCTGGTTGCCCTGTTTTCCAGTCAGCCTTCCTTTCTGTCACCCCCCTCCCCTCCCATCCCCTTTTCCCTTCCTTTCTTGTAGGGCAAGATAAATTTCTCCACCCCACTGCCTGTGTATCTTATTTTCTAGTAGCATGAAAAAACTTTTTTGTTTTTGTTTCTGAACATCTATCTTTTAAAACTTTGAGTTC